>PVKC010005334.1:0-33412 GCA_004027635.1 Crocidura indochinensis | reverse complement strand
CACACACACACACACACACACACACACACACACACACAACCCTCATTGTGGTAGGTGTGGAGAGATAGTAGAACTCTCTGTCTCTCTCTCTCTCTGTCTCTGTCTGTCTGTCTGTCTCTCTCTCAGTGTGTATAGTTTGAAAATTTTTAGTAATTTAAAAAACAAACTCAGGTTTGACTCCCAGCATCCCCTGTGCCCATGTGGTGGCCACACACACACACACACACACACACACACACACGTAAAACCATTATGTATTACACACACACACACACACACACACACACACGTAAAACCATTATGTATTTCCTGTATACTGCTTTCCAGTGCTGGGTTTTTGTTGTGTCTTTTTTAAACCTTTTTGCATCATTTTCTTTTTATTTTATATTCTGCTATATATTTCATTATTTTGTATTCTAAATGTAATCACATTGTAATAGAATTATAGTATCACAATATTATAAATTATAATCTAATTGCATAATTGACTAATGAGTTTCTCACAATTCAGAGTGAAATTATTTCTGTAAGCAAATGTTTTTGTTTAGTAGCGGGATTCCATTTTACTCAAAGAATTAATAATGGGTAACTGTTTAACTGCCTTCTGACAGTTGAAAGAAGAAAGCTGTGGTTACTTGACTGTTTGACATTAAAAATCTGGTCATATAGTGTGGTCATTTCCCCCCATTTGCCAAGTCATCTGTCAACACATGCATAATTTTGTTGGGAGGGATGTGGTAAAACTTTCCCTTTAGAAAACTCAAGTTCTAGTTGTTTTAATTTATTTTAGAAGTAACACCTGTGAAATGACTGTTGACTTTAATTTATAGCTTGTTTCTCAACCTCAGTACTCTTGACATTTTAGAGTGAATAATTATTTTTGTGGAGGCCGTGCTAAGCACTACAGGATGTTTAGCAGTTTCTGGCTTCTACTAACCTGATCAGCAGTAAGCCTTTCCCCAGTGTGACACCAAAAATATCTCTTGGTATTGTCAAATTTCCTCTGGAATGAAAGTGGCCCCAGGTGAGAACCATTGATAGATAACATTTTCTTTTTTTTCTTGTTTTTTTTTTTCTTTATAATTTGTATTGATACCAATGTGAATTTGAAGTCTTTCACAGTTATATTTAAAGTGCATAGTGACAGTGAATTAGGACAGTTCCCACCATCAGTGTTGACCTACCTCCACCACTGTTCCCCACATGAATCACATATCTTCACCACAGTCTCCTGGACTGCTAGTGTAACATCCCTTTTGTGTATAGCTTGTTCTAGTTTGAGTCTCTTGATTCTATTGTCATTGACTTTGGGTTGGATACTTAGATCTGATCATTTTTTATTTCACTCAATGTTCATGAAACTGCTTTGCCCCTAATACCATTCAATTTTTTCTCATATGAGTCAGACCAACATAATTCATTTTCTATGGTTCTTTTGAAAGAGAGAGAGAAAGAGAGAGAAAGAAAGAAAGAAAGAAAGAAAGAAAGAAAGGAAGGAAGGAAGGAAGGAAGGAAGGAAGGAAGGAAGGAAGGAAGGAAGGAAGGAAGGAAGGAAGGAAGGAAGGAAGGAAGGAAGGAAGGAAGAAAGAAAGAAAACAAAAGAAAAAAAAGGTGGTGGGGAAAAAAGTGGGTGGGAGTCCCTGTCTAGAAGATGTAAATATAAATTTCAAAAAAAAAAAGGAAAAGGGGGGGGTGCTGATGTGGCAAGATATTTTTTTATTTGTTTTGCTTTATTTTTTGCATAGTTACAGTAAGTATTGGGGAAATTAGAAAGAAAATTCCTTGGGACCAAGAGATAGCATGGAGGTAGGGTATTTGCCTTGCATGCAGAAGTTTAGTGGTTTGAATCCCGGCATCCCACATGGTCCCCCAAGCCTGCTAGGAGCAATTTCTGAATGTAGAGCCAGGAGTAACCCCTGTTTCCTGCCGAGTGTGCCCCCCCAAAAAAAACAAACAAAAAAAAAAGGGAAATTCCTTTGGTCTAGAGATAAAAGGTGTCTCCAACATTGAAGCATACTGTCATAAGTGATAACACTCTTTTAAGAAATATTAACTGAGGGCTGGAGCGTTGTCACAAGCCGTAAGTCATCTGCCTTGCATGTGCTAGCCTAGGACAGACTGCGGTTCAATCCCCCGGCATTCCCATATAGTCCCCCAAGCTAGGGCCGATTTCTGAGCACTTAGGGAGGAGTAACCCTCGCACCACTGGGTGTGGCACAAAAACAAAAACCTGTTCTGTTTTTGTTGATATATAATGTTTATATTGTCTTAGGAATCAACTCCATTTTCAGAAAGATAGAAACTTCTCTTAAAAAAAAAACTATGAAATAAACAGGGCAGGCCTTTTTTTCCCCTAAATAATCTGTAAATAGAAGAAAGTCTTAAGTTACGCTGTAGTGCGTGTGCGTGCGCGCACGCACACACACACACACACACAAATTGCATCTTAAAGAAGATACTCTGACTTAGAAAATAGAAGGGTTGTGAATGTGATCCATTCAAAATGGATTATGTGAGTCAAATAGATAAAAACTATCTCCGTTCGAAAAGAAAAAAGAAACAACACTGGTGGTGGGAATACCCCTGATTCAATCTCACTATATACCTTAAATATTACTGTGAAAAATTTGTAATTCACGTTGGTCACAATAAAAATTATTTTAAAAAAAGAAACTATCCTTTGGGATACAATAGATGGAACTAGAGCTCAGAGTCACCCTGAACAGTGCCAGTGTGAACCAAAACTTTTTTTAAAAAAAGAAATTTTAGACCCGTCTAAATTTGACTTTACATTCCTCTAAATATCATCGATGCCACTGTCAGGGTTCTTATAACATCTCAGCAACCCTTGGGATCTGCCCCTAGTTTTCATTGAGACTAAGAAGTTAGTTTTGTTGTTTCTTAGATCATTTGTGTTTTTTTTTTTTGTTTTTTTTTTTGGTTTTTGGGCCACACCCATTGACGCTCAGGGGTTACTCCTGGTTATGTGCTCAGAAGTCGCTCCTGGCTTGGGGGACCATATGGGAACCGGATTGAACCGCAGTCCGTCCTAGGCAAGGCAGGCACCTTACCTCCAGCGCCACTGCCCAGCCCCAGATCATTTGCTTTAGTAATTTATGTTCCACTTATGACTGAAACAATCCAACAAAATTGCCTTTCATTTCTTTTCCCATAACTAAGTATCCCTAGTTTCATCCATTAAGTCTTTTTTGTTGTTTTTGGTTCACACCTGTGGTGCTCAGGGATTGCTCCTGGCTGGCTTGGGGGACCATAGGGAATGCCAGGATTCAAACCATTGTCTGTCCTGGGTCGGCTGCATGTAAGGCAAATGCCCTACCGCTGTGCTATCTCTCTGGCCCCTTAACCTTCAGATAAATGACTAAGAGTATTCTGAGATTATATGGAATTTTAATTTTTGCCTTTTAACAAATTTCAGTATTCTTTGAGAAATGTAATTTTTGAATTTTATATCTTATCTTGGGACATAACTTTTTGCTCTTTCTCCACATTCCCTTTCTTTTATACCTGTATTTAGAATATCTGCTTCTATTTTTTTCCCCTGGTGTTTGGGCCACACCTGGAGTAACCAGGGGTTACTCCTGGCTCTATGCCAGAAATCACTCCTGGCAGCTCAGGGGACCATATGGGATCCTGGGAATCTAAACCGGGTTTATCCTGGGACGGCTGCATGCGAGACAAATGCCCTACCGCTGTGCTATCTCTTCAGCCCCAGAATATCTGTTTTTGATCACAAAGATTCATGAATAGTTGCATTATAACATCATATGCTGAAATTACTTTCTGTAAAACCACACTGAATTAAGTTGATTTGACTCTTCTCATTTATCAGTGACCCAGAAAATAGTGTCAAGAACCATTAACAATAATTTATAGAATTAAGGATTTACTTTGTATTACTTTTCCACGTCTTCATTGCATATAACTGGCATTCAGTATTTTAGGTTTTCGTTTTTGTGAATTTGGATGTCATTTTGTTTAATTGGCATGGCTAAAAAATAGAGGGGCCTGGATAGTCATGTAGGAAAACAACATAATTCGGGGCTGTCGAGGTGGTGCTAGAGGTAAGGTGTCTTGCCTTGCGAGTGCTAGCCAAGGAAGAACCGCAGATTCCCCAGCTTCCCATATGGTTCCCCCCAAGCTAGGGACAATTTCTGAGCACTTAGCCAGGAGTAGTAACCCCTGAGCATCAAACGGGTGTGGCCTGAAGAATCAAAAAAAAAAAAATGAAAAATAACATAATTCACAGAATGACTCAGCAGCAGCATAGATTACCTACACTCAAGTTTTCTAGGTGCTGTATTTAATCTACATCTATGTTTATGTGATTCACAGTTGGATTTTTTTTTTTTACTTAAATAATTTATATTTGTTGTCAGTTGTTATAGTGATTACAGAAAGAGCTGGTCAATAAGAGCTCTGCTGCTGCAAACAAAAATGCAAGTATAATCCCATAAAATAGGAAATTTCAGGGTTGTCTTTTAAAGCTTTATTAAGTAGATTAAACTTAAACATTATACAAATTTATATATACACACATATACATGTAAATTGATAAACTGCAGTGAATTTAAATGAATTTTGTTAATTTGGTTGAATATTTACTTTTTGTTAAATATTTTTGTTGTGTGTATGTGTATGTGGAAGATTTGGGGTCCACACCTGGTGGTCCTCCTGGTTTTCTGCTTAGAGGTTGTTCTCTTGGCAGTGTTTGGAGAATTATATGTGGTCCCAGGTATGAATCCAGGGTTGGCCACATGCAAGCCAAGTTCCTTAATACCCTTCATTATCACTAAAGACCCAGTTTATCATTTATGAAGTTTATTCATTTTGTAGGCCAACATGATGGACCATTGCCCAGACAACATGCTGGATTATTGCCAGAATCTCTCATTTGGGCTTATATTGTCCAACTGAGTTCTGCTTTGCGGACTATTCATACAGCTGGCTTGGCATGTCGAGTTATGGACCCAACAAAGATTCTGATAACTGGTAAAACGAGGTATTTGCATTTTGAGTTTTGACTTCTTCAAAGAACTTCTGACCTGCTTGTTTCTTTTTTTAAAATGTTCTGGCAGGCATGATGATTTAATCCTACCTTTTCATATGATCCATACAGAAGAACTAGTATAATTTTGAGTTCACTTAAATTATTTTTTCCAAATAAATTTTTAATAAAATGTTTGGTTAGTGACCAAGAATATGGTAAGACTTGGGGTGAGATAGAAATTACATCAATACAATCATTGTATTTTACTCTAAGGTCTTCCTTAAGACCTTTAAGTCGGGCCGGGTGGTGGCGCTGGAGGTAAGGTGCCTGCCTTGCCTGCGCTAGCCTAGGATGGACTGTGGTTCGATCCCCCGGTTTCCCATATGGTCCCCCAAGCCAGGAGCGACTTCTGAGCGCATAGCCAGGAGTAAGTAACCCCTGAGCATCATTGGGTGTGGCCCAAAAACAAAATAAAAAAAAAAAAAGACCTTTAAGTCATTAAATCTGGAGGGGATGTGGAACTGAGAATTTGTGTTTCTAACAAAATTTTATGTGATGTTCTTGCTACTATTGGGAGTGATGCTTTGAGAAGAACGGATAATACTACACAAACTTTAGTTTCACTAGTATTTTGAGTTACTTTAATTGTAAGAATTTGTCAGGCAGCGTTGCAGGAAGAGCACAAGTCCTCAAAATATCATAATGTTATTTTTTATCACTGAGTAAATTAGTCAGTAACTTCTTATTTAACAAATTTATGAAATTTTATTATCTCCATGATTTCTCTTAAGTATCTATTTTATAAGCTCATGAAGGGATTGAATGAATTAGTATGTGCAATACATGTATACTAACACTTGGATTGATACCTTGTACATATTCAAGTGTTAGGAAGCAAAGTATTTATGTGAATACTTCATAAAGAAGCAACTTTGTGTGGTAAAAGGTAGCCATTGATTTTGGTTGTCAAAAGTATTATATGCTCTTTCCTTTATCAATTAGGAATTTCAGAAATATCAAATTCATTGACTTTAATTTTTATCTCTTAAGATACTAGCTCATAAATATTAAGTAGGATTGGAATATAGGTACTATAGGAATTGTTAAATTTCTACTAGTGTATAATAAAATTAAATCACATTTTATATTTTAAACTCTGTTTTTTAAAGGTTGCGAGTAAATTGTGTTGGAGTTTTTGATGTTTTAACATTTGATAACAGTCAAAATAATAATCCATTGGCGATAATGGCTCAGTACCAGGTGAGTAAGAATTAACATAGACACTTCAGGCTTGATATTTTTTTAAATTGTGTTGTGTTTCAGGGTTTTAAGTCTAAATTGTTTTAGGGTTGTATTTATGAACACTTAACGGTTTTTAATCACTGTGATGTATTTAGTATAAGAGTGCATAGAGGCTGGAATATCTAGAATATTCACTATCATATAAACTATTTAAATAAAAATGTATTGCTATAATTAAGAAACATCCTCAAATATAGATGAGAACCAGATTAAATGAATTTTATTAGATAGCATTTGCTTTTCTCATATGTTAATACCTCTTAATTTTTATATGTAGAATAGTCTTACCAGTCTGAAAATTTTAGAACTTTCAAAGGAATTTGCTACATTGACATCTTCTAAATCCTGTTTCTTAGCAAAATCTGTCGATTCTTTTGCATTACCAAATTTTGTTTATAGTCTTTGTAATAATATTGTGGGTTTAGGTGCTACCATATATTAGCTACTTCACTTTAATATGAGAATAAGAACCTTTCTCCTTAAGGAACAGAAATATAGTTTCTTTTTTTACCCTTGTTTACTCTGTAAGTAATGTGGTTATTTAAGATAAATGTTTTATATTATGTAATATTGCTTTACCTATTGTGACAACTGTTAACATTAGCACAGTGTTCTTTTTGTGTTATTAAATTTCAGTTTTCTGAATGGGAGGTTCACACTGAGAAATTAGACTGCGAAACAAGAAAGCTTTCCCTGGGGCTTTCTCTTACCAGGTTCTTTAAACTTTTGAAGATTTTCATTCATTTCTGCTGTACTACAGAAAGAAAAGAAAGGGAAAGAAGTAGAGTCCAGTGCTCCAATCCATGTACAAATATTTTCTGTTGCTACTGAGATAGTGGAGTCAGAATTAGTAAAACACACACTTGTTGAAGTCGTGCGCCAACCTAGTCTCCTCTTCTTGCCCTGTGCCAGTTAATCTCAAGTAGCCAAGCTGTCGTGGTTCATAGCACCATCTAGTGGACCAAACAGGGAAGACTGGCTGCTTTTCATCCCAGCAGTTTTCTTTCCCCTAAGGTTATTTATCTTGCCGAAGATTGTTGTTTGCTACTTTATCTTCTTCTTTATATTTGGTATTGCTTTGAATAAATTTTTAACTAAAAACTAACCAACTATCTAGTTTTTCTTTATTGTCTTTGCATTTTAAAATGGGACTGGTGGTTAAAACTAGGATGGAAGTATATGTAGCATTGGTAGAATACTAGCGTTGGGTATTTGCAGCTCTGGCTTAAATCTTCAGCTCAGCAAAAAAGAGAAAAAAATGTTATTGAAATAAAACTCGTTTGACTTTGGTTTTCTCTATCACAGCAGTGTCATTTTCCAACTTTTTCTTGCAGATATATATTTCAGTTATGCTATGGGTTTTATTATCGCTTTTTATCTACCTTTTAAAACGATTCTTTTTTTTTATTTGTTTGTTTGTTTGTTTTGTTTTTGGGCCACACCCGGTGACGCTCAGGGGTTACTCCTGGCTATTCGCTCAGAAGTCGCTCCTGGCAGGCACGGGGGATCATATGGGGAACCGGGGGATCGAACCGTGGTCCATCCTAGGTTAGCGCCGGCACCTTACCTCCAGCGCCACCGCCCGGCCCCCTAAAACAATTCTTTATAAGGAAAAATAAATACAAATTTTTAAACAAACAACTTTGAAGTAAGCATTTGAGGCAGCTCTTGGGTAAGTTAGGGACTGCTTTTAAAACTCAGGCTTTTTCTGGGACCCGGGAGATAGCATGGAGGTAAGGTGCTTGCCTTTCATGCAAAAGGTCATCGGTTCGAATCTCAGTGCCCCTTATGGTCCCCCGTGCCTGCTGGGAACAATTTCTGAGCATGGAGCCAGGAGTAACCCCTGAGCACTGCCGGGTGTGACCCAAAAACCAAAAAACAAACAAACAAACAAAAAAACTCAGGCTTTTTCTAAATACTTGCCTTTAGATTTTCAGCAGTAAATAGTGTCTCAGGTTTTCTTTTTATCTCTTCCTCTTTTTAATGGAGGGAGTGGGGATGATCATGTTTGAAAGATTTTTCATACAGCTGATGGTAAGGTGAAAGGAGAGAATCAGAGATATAGGGGATTATGACTTTAGTGGAAGGGAACACCAGAAAGGAGTGCATTGTTTCTTGTAGTCTATTTTTCATAGTTTGTTTCAGACACGTGTATAGAGACTGACTTTCAGTAAAATGGACATAAGTAGAGCCATAGATAGAATCAGAAAAATCAAGAAATCAAGAATCAGGAAGAAACTGAAAATGAGTTGGGGGGAAACCTCTCGAATTCAACAAATGGGGGGAAAAACGAGATGGAGGTAAGAAGCAAAATAACAAATGGAAAAATGATTTAGATGGAAAAATAAGGAAAACACTTTTTGTGATGTTCAGTGCTCTTAAGCAAGACTTCATTAACCTCTTGTTTAAAAAACTTCAATCTGGATTTTGAAAGTGGCTGTTCTTACCTTGAGCCAACTTTAGAGAATTGGTGGGGGTGGTCAAATTAAAAATATCTTAATTTTTAACACTTTAATTTTTTACCTTGGAAATTTTTTTTTTCCTATCTCAACTAGGGGATGTTGGGATGTTTCAGATTGGAAGTTTAGTTCAGCCATTTAGTGTGAAACAAAATTGAAAATTCTATTTTAAGGGCTGAGAGATTGTGATTTGGTACATGCTGCTTAAATGTTTGAGAAATTTTAATAATCTTTAGTTTGCCATGTTAATGAGGATGTTGGATTGAATAATTTAAATGCACAGTTAGCATTTATGTGCACTGATTTCTCTTGATAGCATTTTGATGGTTTCATTAATTTTACTGGGAATGTTTCCTAAAGGGAATCATTGTTGGGCTAATTCATGGCACTGCCCTCTAGAAAACAGGTAATTGACCAGAATAGTCTCCTTTTTCGTGTCAATTTCTTCCTTACCATTCTGCTCTAACTACCACTAATGAAGGTTTCAAAAGGCTCTCTGACATGAACCCTTCTTTGCATCGCTTGTCTCGATAGGTATCAAATGGTTTGTTAGCTAAATCAATTTTTCCACTGATTTGAGCTTTTAAGACCACAATGTATTGGATAAATTTTTAAGTTTGAATTTTAAAATATTATCTTAGTAATGTAATTGGACTTCTTCTAATTCAGTAAGTAGAATATTGTTAAGGATAACCAGACGCTGTTAAAATTTTGTTACTGCGCATAATACTAGATGTCAAGCATTCTGCAAGACCAATGTTTTATAAACCCTGTCAGCATATTAGAAAACTTTTTGAGACTTTTGAAAAATTCAGTATTTCGAGCTTAAATCAAAATTGGAATAAAGAATGGCTATTGGGTATTTATATTACTGGTATGTTTTAAAGATGCTTCAGCTGATTTTAATGTTTAACTTATTTTTGAAAATTTTTGAATTTTCAAAATTCAGGCTTTTACTGACTAGTAAAGTAGGCATTCAGTAGTCCAATTTAATATTGGATTTTATTTACTAGATATCAGATTTTAAAGAATTACATGTGTACTGGAGATATTATTTATTTTAACTCTGAGCTTCTTCCCTTTTGTAGGATTATGATGATTAATAGTTACCTGCCAAGCAGGGTCACTTGGTGACTATTTCATTTCCTGGAGTTAAAATAGGTAATAGAGAGCTTGCCTCAATTCAGCTTATAGTCTCTTGAGTCACTTTTGAAGGAAATTTTCAAAATGATGAGTTTGTTAGTTTGTTTTTTGTTCTTGTTTTTGTCTTAAAAAAAGGTATAGTACACCAAGATCTGGGACTCAGAGTTCTATTTTAGTTGAGTAAAATTAGTCTATTTGAAAGCATAACAAATGGGAGTTTACAGCAATTTTAATGCTCAAGAAAACATTCTAAAATCTTAAAGATTAATAAATCTCATTTTCTGTTTATCATGGAATAACTTTTCTCAAAATCTTCAAATTCCCATGGTATTTTGGGCATCATGGTTGAATGAGAAGTATATATTCTAAATTGTAATCATCATAATAAAACAATAGTGCAGCCTTAAATCTCCTGTAATGGTAAGACTGCTTAAATTTAAAATATCAATAAATTGAGTACAAAGTCCAGTGTTAGATGCATGCAGTACATGTATAAGGTCTTGGGTTCAACCCCGGGCACCAATAATTGATTCTGCACTTGTTATATGAGGTAGTCACTTTTTTTTTTTTTTTTTTTTTTTTTTTTGGTTTTTGGGCCATACCCGGCAGTGCTCAGGGGTTACTCCTGACTGTCTGCTCAGAAATAGCTCCTGGCAGGCACAGGGGACCATATGGGACACCGGGATTCGAACCACCCACCTTTGGTCCTGGATCGACTGCTTGCAAGGCAAATGCCACTGTGCTCTCTCTCCGGGCCCATGATAGTCACTTTTTTAAAGTACAGCTCTAGAACTGTTAGAGTTACCCAGTTGCTTTCAGATTTTAGGATCTCTTTCAAGACCGACACAGCAAGACTATATGACGATGCCTAGAAATTAGGTTTTGATGAGCTCCCAGGTGATTATGATAAGCGCCAGTACTTGAGAACCTTGTGCTGAGTTCTGCAGTTTCTTTGTAAAAGTGCTTTTTCCATGCAGGCATTAGTATCAGTGTATTAAATGAGTGCCTATAAAATAGAAGTTAAAAGTTATATTTATTCTTTCATGTCAGCAAGCAGATCTGATATCATTAGGAAAAGTTGTCTTGGCTTTGGCTTGCAACTCTTTGGCAGGAATTCAGCGAGAAAATTTACAGAAAGTCATGGAACTGGTGACAATCAACTATTCCTCTGACCTGAAGAACCTGATTCTGTAAGTCTTAATTTGCCATTTGATGTATCAAATGATCATGCACACACACACACACACACACAAAAACACAACCCTTTTTCTTAAAGGATTTTCAACAGTGGTCATAGCTATTTAGCACAGATAAAGACAGAGAGGTAGAGGTGCAGGGGTTTTTACGCGATTGCTTTCTGCTGTGAGTTGTCACAGTTACTCTATTCTGACCATAGACAGACTACTGTGACGTAAGGACTGAAATTTAAGTTAATACCAAGGCAGTTAAGAATGTTCCTTGGTCAAATGTTTAAAATAACTAATAACTATGTAGCCACATTTCATTCCAAGAAATATATAGTTAGCAATAAAATATATTTTAAAAATGGCTCCAGGGAATTTTTGGGTATTGATCTGAAATGAATTTGACTTAAATGAAACCATTATGTACTGTCACCACCAACTACGAACTACCAAGATAAATCTGACATTGGGGAAATTCAGAGGATGAACAACCACGACTCTTAATGTAAGTTGTTATGGACAGTGGGTGCTTGGGAAGTCTCTTGAAATTGTTCTTATAATCTAGAAACAGCTTCCTGGTCCTTGTAGAAATGTCTTTTTACTTCCAGTTGTTCTATATGTTCTTTTCATCCTCAGATGATCCACTTTTTGCTTGTTTTAGTTTTTGGACCACACCCAACAGTGCTCAGGGCTTATTCCTGACTCTGTACCTGGGTCTTATTCCTAGTGGAGATTTGGGTGCTAGGGACTGTACCCACGCAAGGAAAGGAAAGGCTCCCATTTACTATTGCTCTGGCAGCAAGGTTAATCCAGTTTCTTTTTGGACTAGCCCTGTGGTATGTAATTAAGGGATGTAGTGTGAAGCTGCCTATCTGTGCTTTGTTATTATTCATAGAAGTGTCCTTTGTATAACATAGCAGCACTAGAATCTTATGGATGCTGTTATTTTGTATTAACAATGAAATGAATTCTCTTTTAATTAAAAATATTTATTTCGGGGCCAGGTGGTGGCACTGGAGGTAAGGTGCCTGCCTTGCCTGCGCTAGCCTTGGACGGACCGCGGTTCGATCCCCCGGTGTCCCATATGGTCCCCCAAGCCAGGAGTGACTTCTGAGCGCATAGCCAGGAGTAACCCCTGAGCGTCACCGGGTGTGGCCCAAAAACCAAAAAAAAAAAATTTATTTCATGTTGTTAGCACATCAGTAATTCTTAGCCTTAATCTCAGATTGTAATTAAGTTTTGAACAAATAGATGATCAGATGTTAGTAACTATTGAAACTGTATAATGAGTACATAGGAATTCAATATAATATATATTTTTCTAAATATTTGAAGTTTTCCTTACTAAAAAGTGAATGAGCAAAAATCAATTATTCACAGTACCAAATAATTAAGATTTATGGGGCTTGTATCGGGTACTTTTGAAATAGTTGTAAACTTATAAAATGTTACTGCTAGTAGCTCCATCTAACAAGTAACATGACTGAATTGTAGAGAGGAAAAATAACTTGCCAAAAATGGTTTCTGGTGGGGCCGGGCCAGTGGTGCCAGCGGTAAGGTGCCTGCCTTGCCTGCACTAGCCTTGGAAGGACCGCAGTTCGATCCCCCGGTGTCCCATATGGTCCCCCAAGCCAGGAGCGATCTGAGCGCATAGCCAGGAGTAACACCTGAGCATCACTGGGTGTGGCAAAAACCAAAAAAAAAAAATGGTTTCTGGTAGTTAAATAGTTTATTAATCTTAATTCCAGATGAATAGTTATGACACTCACTCATTTGGATGAGCATAGAATTTATTTAATCAGAAAGGACGTCTACTGAATTAGTTGCTGGCAATACCTTTATCTAAATCAACAAAGTTACCATTTTTCAGGAGCTTTTATCCTAACAGGTCAATAAAAATGCAAGTCCACAAATAATACTAAGTTCTATAAAGAAAATAAGAGTGGAAGAGTAGGAGATTATTGAGAGACTATTGAGAATGGTTAGGAGATGACTCACCTATTAAAAACAATAAGTAGTTCATAGTCATCCTAATTTAACAGGTATTTTTTTAAATATAGTTCAAGAAGTTGAAATGATTATTTTTCATGTTTGTTTATGAGATAGTTTCAGAAAGATCATATCTCTGCCAACTGGGCAGTTGGAGAACAAAAACAGCCGAGAAGCTGAGCCTTCTTTAAATTACTAGAATTAAAGATCTAGTTTTAGTGCCATAATTTGTTTTTAAGGGCCAGAGCAGATAGTTTAAAGAGCTGTATTAGAGGCTTTATATGCATAAAACTTGGGAGTTCAATCCCTTGCTCTGCTGGTACCCCAGCTGGTACCAGTGTGGCCGTGGCAACCCTCAGCCCAGATAAATAGTGTTTTTGGAAAAGATTCCCCACCTACAACTACCCCTTATTTTATCCCTCAAAAGATTGTTTTTGGAATGGAAAGGGTGTTGCCCTGGCTCAGCTTTACTAATTCATTTTCATAATAGCAAATAATTTAGAAATTGTTTATAGTTTCTACATTAGATCTTAAAATTCTCCAGAGAGGAGGTATAATTACTAATCTTTAAAGTGAATTTTCACGAAAATGTCTTGCAGACATTTAATATGATGCTGGCAGCAATTGGTGTTCTCATCAGTTATGTTCTTTTTAAAAAATTGCATGTCTGATCGAGTGATTATTCTTTAATTTGGTTAGGTATTTATTGACGGACCAAAACAGGATGCGGAGTGTAAATGACATCATGCCTATGATTGGTGCTCGATTTTATACTCAATTGGATGCTGCTCAAATGAGAAATGATGTCATAGAGGAAGATCTTTCAAAGGTAAAGAGTATGGTTAAGAGTATGTATACAACTCTGTCCTGTGTATACATACTTGTAAAACATATAATTATTGTGTTGAGTATAATACATATCTAACTATGAAAATTCACAAACATTTTATTTCTCAGCTTCATTATTCAGTATTTTAATTTTTTTGTATATTAGTTTCCTTTACTCATCGCCTTGCTACAGTCACATGACAAAAATCTTGTATTTTTAAAGATTTCTTATGAGTTGCTCTTATGATTCTTAAAAATGGACAACTCTGGGGCCAGGGCGGTGGCGCAAGTTGTAAGGTGTCTGCCTTGCATGCGCTAGCCTAGGACGGACCACAGTTCTATTCCCCGGCATCCCTTATGGTCCCTCAAGCCAGGAGCGATTTCTGAGCACATAGCCAGTAGTAACCCCTGAGCGTGTGTGGGCCAAAAACAAAAAAGGGAAAAAAGGACAACTCTGTATCTTGGTTACTGTTACAAAATAAAGTGAATATATTGATTTTAAAGTAAAACCAAAGGTTGGGAATACTAGGGATCAATTGTTGTAACATCAGTGAAGCTTTCTAGTTTTTGTAAATTTATTATTTTATATTGAGTTAGCTGGAATATTAACATTCTGTCTCTTTAAAATGTTTTATAGGAAGTTCAAAATGGAAGACTGTTTAGGCTTCTAGCAAAATTGGGAACAATCAATGAGAGGCCGGAGTAAGGATTTAAAGTATTTTACAATATATTTCAATTTAAGGGCATTAATTTGCAGAACAAAATGAGTTTACCGTATTTTAACTGGTTTTATACAAAAAAAAAAAAAAAAAGAGGAAGATTCTCTTGTGATATAACCTTCAACTTGTTATTAATTATTAGGTACTAGTTTGAAACCAAGACCTAGCATGGTTGTCCCTAGGAATCTGTCTTTCTAACATACATGCACTGTCTTCTACACCCTTTCAAATACATTTGTTCACGTTCCTTTCAAGTATATTTGCTCATGTTCCTCTCACACTAATCACTCACATTGTTTTCTTGCTCTCTCTCTGTCGACACCCTTCCTCCTCTCCCCTATTTCCCTCCACACCTGCATATACATTTGCTCATGTGCCTTCCTCCTTGTGTCTGTCTGTATCTCTCTCTCTCTTTCACGCACTTACTATACAATGCTAGTATAAAAACCCAGAGTTTTTTTCAAATGTTTATTTTTTTTTACTTACTTTTGTTTTTGCACATGCAGATACATTACATGTTTTAGCATTCCTTTCTGTCTTTTTGAAGTTTTACCAGTTGAGTTGATCACCAGTTGCTTCACCAGTTGCTCACAGAAACTTAAGAAATATCTAATTGCTGTATACCTTGTGTGCATAATTTATAGTAGTTGTCATATTAGTCATACATTAAAATTGTCATATTTAAAAATATACCACTATCTACATTATCATTAAGTTTTGATTAAAATTTTACAATATTTGTTCAAGAAAGTAGTAGAATTGCCATTGTGCCTTGGATTTAAGAGCCTTGGATTCAGTTCCTTACATTGCAAAAAATAGAAGGCAAATATTATATTTGCTCTGCATACTTGACAAAAAAAAGAACCTTATTTTAGTTATTATATTCATAATATTTCAAAAATGTTACCTTAATAAAGATAGATAATAAATACCATTGTTTAAAAGAATTTTTACAGAGGCCCGGAGAGATAGCTCAGCAGTATTTGCCTTGCAAGCAGCCGATTCAGGACCTAAGGTGGTTGGTTCGAATCCCGGTGTCTCATATCGTCCCCTGAGCACAGCTGGGTGTGGCCCAAAAACCAAAAAAAAAAAAAAAAAGAAAAATTTTTTACAACAAAAATTGAAGATGACTTCAAAGTTTAAAAGATTCTTTTTGTATTATCCTTAATTCTTAATCCTTAACTCTTAAGAATTAAGAATTCTTGGGGCCGGGGAGATGGCACTAGAGGTAAGGTATCTGCCTTGCAAGCACTAGCCAAGGAAGGACCGTGGTTCTATCCCCCGGCGTCCTATATGGTTTCCCCAAGCCAGGGGCCATTTCTGAATGCTTAGTCAGGAGTAACCCCTGAGCATCAAACTGGGGTGGCCTGAAAAAACAAAAAAAGAATTAAGAATTCTTAATTCTTTTTATTGTATTTTAATTATTTGCTTGAATAATTTGTTTATTGAATTAAAATTATTATTATTATTAAAATTTATTTAATTTAGGGGCCGGAGTGGTGGCGCAATGGTTGGGTATTTGCCTTGCACATGCTAACCTAGGACAGACCGCAGTTTGATCCCCCAAGCCAGGAGTGATTTCTGAGCACATAACCAGGAGTAACCCCTGAGTGTCACCCGGTGTGGCCCAAAAAAACAAACAAATTTATTTAATTTAAATTTTAATTCTTATTCTTAATTAAGAATTCTTAATTCTCTATTCAAAGTAAAGAGAACATGGTGAGCCAGTGAGAAACGGACTCTTAGTTCTTTGGCTTATTTTTCTTTATTTAAAGATGGATACTGGGCTTGCATTTGCCAGGCTAGGATTTATTCCTGTCATCACTTAGTTTTCAGAATATTTCCACCACAACCCTTATGCATGGATCCCTTGTGAGTTCTAGACTTAAAAAAAAGAGTACTTCATATTAGGAATGTGGCTCAACAGTAGAGTACTTTTTGTGTGAGACCTCAAATTTGGTTCCTGGCATAAAAATGTTTTAATATGGGGCTGGAGCGATAGCACAGTGGTAGGGCGTTTGCCTTGCATGTGGCTGACCCAGGATGGACCTGGGTTTGATCCCCAGTGTCCCATATGGTCCCCCAAGCCAGGAGCGATTTCTGAGTACATAGCCAGAAGTAACCCCTGAGAGTCACCAGATGTGACTCAAAAAAAAAAAAGTTTTAATATGTACTTAAGTTATTAAAAATTGTTATTCAGGGGCCGGGCGGTGGCGCTGGAGGTAAGGTGCCTGCCTTGCCTGCGCTAACCTAGGACAGACTGTGGTTCGATCCCCCGGTTCCCCATATGGTCCCCCGTGCCTGCCAGGAGCGACTTCTGAGCGAATAGCCAGTAGTAACCCCTGAGCGTCACCGGGTGTGGCCCGAAAACAAAAATTGTTATTCATCAATATTTTTCTTAGCTAATGACTCTGGCCCTGCAGAAAAATCAGGTCAGGATTTAATCTTTCACACTTAACCTCCTTTAAGACACATTCTAATGTAACCCTCAAATTTTAAATTAGAACTTTATTCAGTATTGACATTATTGGATCAAGATGTAAATACTACTCAGAGTTGTACCATATAGTGAATCAAGAACACATTTCCTGGGGCCCGGGAGATAGCATGGAGGTAAGGCGTTTGCCTTTCATGCAAAAGGTCATTGGTTCGAATCCCGGTGCCCCATATGGTCCCCCGTGCCTGCCAGGAGCAATTTCTGAGCATGGAGCCAGGAGTAACCCCTGAGCGCTGCCGGGTGTGACCCAAAAACCACAAAAGAAAAAAAAAAAAAAAGAACACATTTCCTTTTGACTTTATTTTAATTTTTTTTGTTTCCTAAGTGTAATGTTTATCTTTTACAGAGCAATAAGTATAGTACTGCCTATCTATTCCAATCTCTCTGCCAGAATTATACCTTTCTTTTTTGGTTTTTGGGTCACACCCGGCAGTGCTCAGGGGTTACTCCTTGCTACATGCTCAGAAATTGCTCCTGGCAGGCACGGGGGACCATATGGGGCACCGGGATTCGAACCGATCACCTTTTGCATGAAAGGCAAACGCCTTACCTCCATGCTATCTCCCGGGCCCCAGAATTATACCTTTCTATCTTTGCCCTTTTTTATATGGTCCAAAAATTAATAACCTTTGTGTTCATTTTCCTCCTTCTAGAGCTTCTGTCCTTTTTTTCCCTAAATGAATTGGTTGCATTTACATGTTAGAACTTTATCTTTCCTCCAGGAATTTTATTGTCCCTACCTCTATATTGGAAATACTGTTTGATTTTTTTTCCTTTTTGCTTATTATTTTTATTTAATGGCATACATACTCTTGTAGATTCCAGACATTGAGTTTTTCTTGAAATCTTTGCACATTTGAAAATACACATTTAATTACCTAGTTGGACTGGATGTAAACATTCTAGATTGTCTCTGACAATTATTTATGTGGATTGTCTTTTGAATAACATCAGCTTTTATTTTGTTTTTGGCCTATCCCTAGCAGTCTTGGGGTACTGCATGGTATGCTGGGGATTGAACCTGGGTCAGCCACATGCAAGGCAACTGCCCTAACCCCTATACTGTTGACCTGGTTCCTTTATGAACAATTCTTAAGAGTAAGGATTTCCAGTGAAATAAAGAAAATTTCTTTCAGACATAACATTCCCAGTTTACCCTTTGCCCCACAATTACAAGTTTTTGGTGCATGCTTTCAATTTTATGTTCTTATCCCCAAATGTGCTTTTTATCTTTTTCTTTTTTTTTACTCTATATAAATTATAAATCACGTGCAGTGTATAAAAGCAAAGTGCATTGCTTTTTTTCCTTGCCTTACTGAATTTTGGGAGATATTTTTGTTTAAATATGTTTATTTTATGCCATATTTTCAGTAGCTTGCAAATAGAACCTAACTCAGTGCTCAGAATTTAGCAATTCTGTGGTAAAGATACATTCTCATTTAATGGAAATTGAGGCAGAAAGGTTAAGAACCTGTCCAAGATCACAGAATTAGTAAGTATATGCATCAGGATATGAATTAATATAGTTTGGTTCTACAGTTTGTACTTAACTATTCTGCTATACTTTCTCAGGGTTATGGCCATATTCAGGTGAACCTATAATTTGCTTCTCCAGTTCTTTATTGAATAATATTTTAATTTTATTTAGTCTTTTATTGTTAGAAACAATACTGCAGGAACTAATTGTATTTTTTGTATATATGCATGCAATTTTTATGTATGTTATTTCTGCATGTGTATGAGCCCCATTGTAATTGTTAAGTCATAATTAGCTGGTTGTATGTCAGTATAATTTGATACCTATTTGATAGGATTTATCACATAAAATGCATAACAGTCTTTCACCATTGATACTATTTTAAAACTTCCAGTTTTGGAGGCCAAAGCGGTGGTGCCTTGCCCACCTTGCCCAAGCATCTGCCTTGCCCGTGCTAGAGCCTGATAGGTGAGATGTTGAATCTCCAGGCAGTTTTATTTTGTATTTACTCTTAATGAGTAAGTTGCATATCTTTTTAATTACCCTTTGTAATAATTTTTAGCTTTTCACTTTTACTGTTTTATTTCCATGCAGGCATTCATATATATTATTTAATCAGATTAGTTTAAAATTCCTATAAAAGAATCTTATTCTTCTTATAAAAGAATCAATATTCTTTTATACTTTTTGGTTTTCAGTCATAGTTAGGAAGTCCTTCTTCAAACCAAGATTATAAGATATTTTAGTATTTATTTAGAATAATTTTGATGTTTTTGCCCATATTAAAAACTTATACTTGTTTGAAATAGGTAAGGACTATGCAAGTATGGGTCCAGCATTCTGGCCCCTGCTGTCTCATGACTCCCTACCCCTCTGAAAACAATCCTAGTGGTTCAAAGCCAATTATCAAGTCTTCTGACTTTTCCCTGATGACAAGCAGTTCTTTTTCCTGATGCCAGGCAGTGCTTCTTTCATACTATTTAAAAATGTTTTAAAAACAAGTGTAACCAGGCTAAAATTAGAAGACAACTAACTAAATGGAGAAAATTTTTCTGCTCAGTTTGATTTCTAGGACATACAAAGTACTCACAAAGGTTAACTCCACAAAACCTAAAAACCCCATCAAAAAATGGGGAGAGGAAATGAATAGACGTTTCTCTGAGGAAGACCAACAGGCACGTGAAAAATTGCTCATCATTAGTTCTCATTAGGGAAATACAAATCAAGACAGCAGTGAGGGGCCAGAGCAGTGGCACAAGTGGTAAGGTGTCTGCCTTGCATGTACTAGCCTAGAACAGACTGTGATTCAATCCCCCGCCATCTGATGTGGTCCCTCAAGCCAGAAACAATTTCTGAGCGCATAGCCAAGAATAACCCCTGAGCATCACCGGGTATGACTGAAAGACCAAAAAAGACAACAGTGAGGATGGCAGATATCAAAAATACTGGGAACAATCTCAGTGGGCAGGGAACTCTCATCCACTGTCGGTGGGAATGCTGCCTGGTCCAACCCCTATGGAAAACAGTATGGAGGGTTCTCAATAAATGCAAAATTGAGCTGCCATCTGACCCAGCAATCTCTCTTTTGGGTACCTATCCCCACGACAGAAAAATTTATCCGAAAGAATGTATGCACACTGCTATTTATTCCAGCATTCAGTACAGCAGCCAAGACTAGGAATCAACCCTAGGTGTCTAAAAGCAGACAAGTAAATAAGAAAGATGTGGTGCTTATATATTATGGAATACTACATAGCTGTAAGGAATGATACAATCATGCTATTTGCAGCTACATGGATGAAACTGGAAGACACTATGTTAAATGAAGTAAGCCAGAAGAAGAAGGATAGATACAGAATGTTATCACTTATATGTGGTATTTAGAATAACAACTGCATGAAGAAAAATGTAATGGTCTAAATGAGAGTTGTTCTTGAACACCCTTTGCCCCCGAGTATAGTGAGGAGAAGGAAAGAAACTGAGTGGAAGAGGAAAAACACAAAAATGAAAGGACAGGGCCGGGGACCAAACAGTCTCAAGTGCATTGGTAGTATTAAAAAAGGACAGAACTAAAGATCCAAACCAAAGGCAACAACAATGGAATCAAGAGACCTAAACTTTAACGATCTAAACTTAAAATGGGCCTGTTACTACTGGCAGGCTGGGGGAGGCAAAGGGGATGGGATGATATGGGATGCACTTGGAGAACATTTGTGGAGGGAGGTAGACACTGGTGATGGGATTGATCCTGATTCATTATATATCTGAAACCCATCTATGAACCAAGGATTTCAGTAAAATTAAAATAAAAAAAAATGTGTAGAGGCCAGGAATATAGATCTCAGGGCTGTAGTGCATGTCTTAACTTATTTGACTCCCCAACTTTCTATCCTTGAATTTGACCACCACTAGGAAGACTTCTATAAAAATAAATACAAAAATAATAGATTAGTACATAAGAACAAGTAGTTCCTTTTTACCTCCTCATCTGTTGTTTTGTTATTTTCCTGTAACATAATTTTCTTTATAAATTATTGATTCAGTTTTAGCTTTTAAAAACAAATCAGGTTGAGAGTATGACTAGGCTATAGATTGAATGCCTAACATGTGTAAGACTTTGGTTTTATTCCTGGCACTTCCAAAAATAAATTAGCATAGCTATGGCATTTTTATTAAGAAAATAAAATATCATGTATATTAATAAACTTAAGGACCATTTTTGTTTTTAGGTATCTTAATGTTTCTTAAATTGGGGCTGAAAAGAGTACAATGAGCAGGGCACTTGCTTTGTACACTGGCCAACCCCAGGTTTGATCCCCGGCAGCTCCTGTATTCCCAACCCCTACAGGAGTGATCCTGAAATGTATGTAGAACAAGGAGTAAGCTGTGAGCATTTCTGAGTGTACCCCACCCAAAAAGGGAAAAAGATGATTTACTTTTTTTTCTTTGTTTGGTTTTGGTTTTGGTTTTGGTTTTGGGCCACACCCAGCAGTGCTCAGGGGGTTAATCCTGGCTGTCTGCTCAGAAATAGCTCCTGGCCGGCACAGGGGACCATATGGGACACCGGGATTCAAACCAACCACCTTTGGTCCTGGATCGACTGCTTGCAAGGCAAACGCTGCTGTGCTCTCTCTCTGGGGCCAGATGATTTACCTTGATCAACGATGTATAATTGCATTTGCTGACATTAATGTTAGTATTCTTCGATGTTTATGTTTTTAATAACAGTTTTAGTATTCTAAATCAAATATTAGATTAGTTAAAAATATTAGATTTTTAACATTAACAAAATAAGTGAGGATTCTTTCCCACACCACTACACAAATTTTGTCATCTTAGCCTGTTTATAATTGTATGTAAAATTTAGTCATTCATTAAATTTTGTATCCTAATCCTTGGGTACAAAACATTGGCTAGTATGTCATTAGGTATTCTAACATTTACTAGGTCAAATCTCAAATAATGAACCCCTTTTTCCAAGTAATTTTTCTAAGTGTTAGCTTATACTTCTAGCACATTGTTACATAACTTATAATGACAATTTTGTTTGGCAATGAGGCATTGCTTCTTTTTTTTCAACTTTTGAGAAAATTTAGGTGTTTTTTTATAACCCTTCTCTTATTCAGGGTCTTCAGGGGTCTTACCAAACTTTATGACTGAGTTAGAAATCCTTGGTGTTATGCATTATTATGGTTTTTTGATTCAGCCATATTAAGCAAGCAGTTCCTTTTAGTCTTGGAAATTTAAGGCCTTCATTCCTGGAAAGTTGTCTTCATTGTCTATTTGGTAACTTTTGTTCTCTCTGGAATTCTCATTGTTCAGCTTTGCAATTGATTTTCTAATACTCTCTTATATATGGTATTTTGTATTGTATCTTTTAGTTTTGTTTTCTAGGAAATCATTTTGTCTTAAATTTGACAGTTTTTTCTAACCCTTAAATTCTCTAGAAATTCCTAAACTTCTACTGTAACATTTTTAACTTCTAAGAATTTTCTGCTCTCTAAATATTCGTGTTATCTAATTCTTGTTTCTTTGAAACTATTGATTTTAGGTTTCTGGTCAGGCTATTTGTTGTTTGTTTATTTGGGGGAGTTAAATTTTTTTTTTTTTTTCGGTTTTTGGGTCACACCCGGCAGTGCTCAGGGGTTACTCCTGGCTCCATGCTCAGAAATTGCTCCTGGCAGGCACAGGGGACCATATGGGGCACCGGGATTCGAACCGATGACCTTTTGCATGAAAGGCAAACACCTTACCTCCATGCTATCTCCCGGGCCCCAAGGGGGAGTTAAATTTAATTCTTGGGGAATGGAATAAAAGATGGATTTGCTGTTTATAGAATCTTCATCAGTTCTGTTAAGTGTAGCCTTAGTCTATACTGTTAATGTTGTCAAAAGTTTCCAATGATGTCAGTCTTGGAATAACTTGCTTCTTGTGGCTTCACATCACTTTTCTTGTTAGAATTTTTTTTCCTGATCATAGCACTTGCCTTTTAAACACCTTCTAAATATTGAATATTATTGCCTTCTATCTAATCTTTTTACTCTTTTGTATTTTCCCCCCTCTTTTTTTAATACTTTTGTCAGTGGTTTTTTTTTTGTTGTTGTTGTTTTGTTTTGTTTTTTTAAGGCAATAGAGAATTAGAAGTTTCTATAGTGATTTTTTACAAAATACACATAGGAGAACTCCTTACTCTTTTTGGGTATGTGTTGGTGATTTTGGGTCCACACCTGACTGTGCTTAGAGTTTACTCCTGGCTCTACACTTAGGAATTTACTCTTGTCAGGTTGAGATGTTGAAGATCAAACCCACATAGGTTTGATTGGGTGCAAGGCAAACACCCAATCTGCTGTGCCCCTTCTTCCTTATTCTTAAATACAAATCTAATTCTTATTATAAAACCAAAAGGTGCATAATCTGAGCTCTCCCTTATCCTTGCTTTATGTATGCCCTTTTCACACAACTCCCTCACTCCTTTTTTTTGTTTTGTTTTGTTTTGTTTTTGGGTTTTTGGTCACATCCGGCAGCACTCAGGGGTTACTCCTGGCTCTACGCTCAGAAATTGCTCCCTGGCCAGCTCGGAGGACCATAAGGAGTGCCAGGATTCAAATCACCATCCTTCTGCATGCAAGGCAAATGCCCTACCTGCCTCTGTGCTATCTCTCCGGCCCTCCTCATTCCTTTTTTAAACATTCTTCCTCTCTTTTTCTCCCTGTCCTTAGATATTTTTTCCCTAACTCTGTTCAGCTATAATATAGTATCTCTCAGGATTTTTTGAGAATCTTGAGGGGAACAAAAAACTTATTTTGCCTTACTTGATAAATTTGCTTCTGTTTTATGGTACCATCATATCCCTTTTCCTTGATAATTAACTAAGCAATTTAGCCATCTTTGATTATTTGAATGCTTGTTTTCCCTTAGACCAATATTTTGGGGTCTCATAACACAAGTTTAGGGGACCAGCTAGTAGTTTGGGGTGCAAGAGGAAGACAAGGTTGGAAGGGAATCCCAGTTGGACAAAGGTTGAGAAGTACTCACCTGGTCATAGGTCATTGGAAACTAGAATGATTATTTGCCGTTTCTATTTTGTGCTTAATACACCTGACCATTTCTCTCTTCTCTGTAACTCAAGGGTGAGAGGAGAAAAAAGGTAATCTCTTTTAACCTGTGTCAAAAATACCTAAAGATTGTACATGCCATTCAAAAAGAAGTATTCATATAATTTCATTACTTTCATAATAAGTGAGCTTTTATTTAATCTATGGGCAGTCTGAACATTTTGGAGAAATAATTTTTAGTTTTCTTCTTGTTTTGAAAGTTTAAAAATAACTCCATAAAAAATTTCTCCTGATTCTAATACTGTTAAAAGCAGTAAAAAAAAAAATTAGAGTCTGAAGAATAAACATACAGTTAGATGGCATATAGCATGAGTTATTGAGGTGAAATATTAATTTTCTCAGGTTTCAGAAGGACCCTACCTGGTCAGAGACTGGAGACCGTTATCTGTTGAAACTCTTTAGAGACCATCTTTTTCATCAGGTGACTGAAGCAGGTGCTCCTTGGATTGACCTCAGTCATATCATTTCTTGTCTTAACAAGGTAATTTTGTATTCAAATTTTTACTTTTTAAGTTTACTCAGTTTTTAATTGTAGTTTTTAGATATAACATGGTTACAATTGTGTTAACTGTTTTTGATGTTTAAAGTTATTACATCTTTACCACCAACAAAGTGCCCAAGTCCTACACCACTGGCCTTACCTCAATTCTAATGAACTTTTTCTACCATATCACTACCCACTCATATTCAAATATTTTCAGTTAAAAAAAAAAATCTTTTTTTTTTCGTCTTTGGGATACACCTGGTAATGCTTAGGGCTTACTCCTCACAGCACTCAAGATTCACTCCTATTGATCCTGGTGGGATCAGGATACTATTTGGAGTGCCATGGATTAAACCCGGGTTGGCTACATACAAGGCAAAAGCCCTACCTGGTGTACAATTACTCAAATTCTGATTATTTTTTAATAATAATGTTCTTCACAATTTGTAGTATTGCATCTTTTATAGATACTTAGAACATTAAAAACTTGTTCTTTTGCTTCTATAAGATAATTATAATTGTAAAATGTATCTGCTTAGTAATTTCTAGAAAAGGATTTTTAACAACCATGATTATTTTTAAAACTTATCATGGATTGACTTATAAGATTCTCTTATGTCTTTTGAATCTCTTTATAATGTAAATATTTGGCATGCTATTTAATGTTTTTTATAAACATTTACATTTTGTTACATGTAATAAACCAAATGAGTAAGAAAGACAAAAAATAATTTGTTCTTAATTATCTTATAAAATTGAATAGCTTCTGGGGCCGGGCGGTGGCGCTAGAGGTAAGGTGCCTGCCTTACCTGCGCTAGCCTTGGACGGACCGCGGTTCAATCCCCCGGTGTCCCATATGGTCCTCCAAGCCAGGAGTGACTTCTGAGCGCATAGCTAGGAGTAACCCCTGAGCGTCACCGGGTGTGGCCCAAAAACCAAAAAAAAAAAGATTGAATAGCTTCTAAGTTATTATTGTGAATCTTGTATGTTATTAATTCAGTGTTGGCTGTGGGTAAATGAACTTCTAATGGTAAACACATTTTTGGTAAATCATTAGGTAATTGGGGAGTCAGGCAAATAATTTAGCTAGAGTTATAATTATTTTAGCTAGAGTACAAATTTATTTGAAAAGGGAGCTTTGAGTCTTACAGGAGTTGGAAAGATAATTTTTTGGAGAAAGTGGAAATTTGAATTATCTCCAAAAATAAATCCTTACCTTATATGCATCTTTTTTTAAATGCCTAAATTAAGGGTCTGCAAACTGTCATCTATTAGCTATATTTATTATCATTTTTGTAAGGCCTATGAGTTAGAAGAATGTGAAAACAAAAAACCAGAAACGAGCAAAGAATAAATAATATGTGACAGAGACTATATAAGTGGCTCTAAAACGTAAAACATTTACTTTGTGACCCTTTAAAGAAAACATTTGCAGAACTCTGATCTAAACTGCCCCTTAATTATAAAATAGTTCTTATGGCAAATATGCCTATATGATTTAGATTTAATATGGTAACCTTTTAGGGGAAATGTGGCATTTGGTTTTCTTATGTGTGCCTTCATTTTTAATTTTCCTAAATTCCTTCCTGTTTCCAATAAATTGCATTAAGATGCAATAAAATTATATATGCTATTAAACTAATCTTATGACTCAGTATGATGAAATATATGTTCATCCATTTCCTTGTGATTATCTCAGTGAATTAACAGTTTATAAATAATTCTCATAGTATAAAAATACTGGTTATTAAAAATGTGTAAAACTAGTAGACACTGACCAGATTATATAGAAGTAAGCCACAGACTTAAGCCATACCTTCAGCAAGGATTATTTAGTCAATATTAGGATTAGTGAAGATAAAAGGAAAAAAAATTTTACTCATCAAAATAAGTAACAGTAAACAAAATTTACCCCAAATCTGAAAGTGTTAGCAAATGTTTAAATTTATAATAAGTTAAAGGTATAGATGGCCCTATTGATGACTTAAAAATTTTACATACCTAATTCTGGTAAAATTTTACTGTTGATTTTTGATGAACTTTCAGAGTTAATTTAAAAGCATCTTCATTAATATACTGAAAGAATATAAGGAATGTTATGTAATAAAAGAAAATATACATTGAAAACAAATAAAAATAAGTGAAAGTCATATAAGATAAAAGTGATTTAATGTGATAAAGTTAGTATTTAAACTCTAAAAAACATTAAGATGTTACTGTCAGGGACCTGAGCAGATAAGGATAAAGCCTGGATACAACTGACCTGATTAATCCCCAGCACTCCATATGATCCCTTCCTTGAGCCAGCCAGAAGTAGTTCCTGACTATGGAACCAGTTGGTAACTGACTTTAGAGCCAGTGATGAGTACAGCTGGTTCTGGCCCCAAAACAAACAAAACATTGCCAGCGGCCAGACATAGGACAACAGGAAATGTGCTTGCCTCGCACTCTTCTCACTGGATTTGATCTCTAGCATCATATGTGGTGCACTAAGCTCTACCATAATTAATTCCTGGTCATAGCTGGGTGTGGCCCAAAAACAAAAACAAGCAAACAAACAATAAGCCTGTTATTGCCAAATGCTGCCAAAAGTGATCATGAAACTTATTTATACATACAAATAAAAAACAATTAATATTAGATAACATATTAAAAATGTAATTGCAGGGGCCAGAGCAATAGTATAATGGGTAGGGCTTTTGCCTTGCACACAGCCAACCCAGGTTCAATCCTCTGTATTAATCCTCTATATTTGATCCTCTGTGTCCTGTGCCTGCCAGGAGTGATTTCTGACCTCAGAGACAGGAGTATCCCCTGAGCACCCCTGTGTTTCGGTTGTGGCCCAGAAACCCCCCACCCAAAAAAATAATAATAATTGCAGAGTTCTCAGTTGATTATTAGGAAATCAGTACAGTTTGTAAATCATTGTTTTCTGACTTGAAAGTATAAAGGTACTACCAAGATTGATCCTTTCAAGTTTTTCAAGTATTTATTTCAAGGAAATAATTCTACTGAAGAAAAAATTAAGTTGATAAATGTTTATATTTTTATGACCAAAGTAGTTGAGTGATATTATGGAATTGTGGAATATTAATTGGAAGAAACATGTAGGCAACTAGCACACATGAAAAATAAGTAGAACATAAACATACAAATTGAAAAACATCTGATTGGTGGTATAAAATACTTAGGTATAGCTAGGAAGGTATATAAAAATTTTTTCCAAATATTTGTTTATTGTTGTAAATCTTTTTTGTTTTGTTTTGTTTTGGTTTGGGGGCCACACCGGTGGTGCTCAGGGGTTACTCTTAGATCTGCAGTCAGAAATCACTCCTGGCAGGCACGGGGGACCTTTTGGGATGCCAGGGATCAAATGCGGGTCGGTCGAGTAGGCCACTGTGCTATCGCTCAGCCCCTAGTGTAAATGTTGTTCTTAAAGGAAGAAGTAAATTGTCTTGTGGTATGAACTTCATATTTTATATTTCTGTCTCTTTCAGTTAGATGCTGGTGTGCCAGAAAAAATAAGCCTCATATCCAGAGATGAAAAGAGTGTACTTGTGGTGACTTACAGTGACTTAAAGCGCTGCTTTGAAAATACTTTTCAAGAACTGATTGCAGCTGCAAATGGTCAGTTGTAGTATTTGCTTTTTTAAAAAGAAGAAGAAAAAAGGAAGAAGAGCGCTAGACTTGGCTGAGGAAGTTAACCAATAGAAAATTGCACTACAGCTAAACTGTTTCCATCATCTCATTTCACATTTGGGAAACAAACAGGAGATGAGCAAAGCTGCTTGCACTTCAGTCAGGTTCACTGTTACTTGAAAGGAAGAATGTTCCACTTTTCCCGTAGCTTGGTGGCTGCCATTGGGGACGGATCTGTGAAGCATTTACTTTAGATTAAGGAGCAACATTAGATGACGATGTTCCAGCTTTTGTTTTTTCCACTTGTATATGCACTAATTTTAATTTTTTTAAGACTTGTTTTTCTGGTCTTTGAATTTTTTCACATTGTATACTCATTAAGGGGAACTCTTTACAAGGGGAAACAATTTTGGTGGGGAAACAATGCCAGGCAACATTTTAATCACTGGGGGCTGCAGAATATGCTCTTTGGGAGAAGGGTTGCCCTGAATAACATAATGGACCAGGTATATCATTTCATAGAAGTTAAGTGTCGTGTATCTTTAAAGAGTATTGAATGCAAAGTCTGTATGCTTCCCTGTTTCAATTGAAATTTGGGGTTTTGGGGTTTGGGTTTCTAAGAAAACATAAAAAGAAATGCCAGTGAATTGTTTTTATGAAATCCCCTATTGATTGATTTAAATATTATTGAATAGAATTAGATAAACCATAATGGAAGGAGCACAAAAAACTGCTCCATATTCAAATGGAATCTTTTTTCTTTTTGTTAAAAAAGGTGTTTCCCTAATGAGATACATTTATGTATTTTTTATCAGAAAGAAAAGAAACTGTTTAAAGTCCTGAAGTGCAGAGTTACTGCTTTAGGTTTATTTTCAGTTTGCTTTTTGTATAAATATCTGTTCTTTAAACCACAGCTTTATTATGGTACTTTACACTGGATACAGATACAGAGACACTGTTCAGAAGATGAACTAAACACAGCAGTGGTCTGGCATCAAGAGCTTTCTGAAGTTTTACAGCCTGAATCTGGAGGGATAACAATCTGCTGTGCCTTTGCAGTCACTGCTTAGCCCAAAGTAATAGTACTTTTGATATTAACCTAAACTATGTGGGATATTCCTGAATAAGTCGATCTCAAAAATGTGGAATTTTCCTCCTCTTAACTTTCTTAATATGTGGACATGCAGTTGTCGCCAAACTTGGGTATTCATGGAATTTCTAGTTAATGAAATACCTATACTTTGATACTGAAGACTGCCAAATACATAGGTTTTTTTTCCTTTCTTAAAAAAAAGCGAAAAACAAAAATAAAAACCAGTAATGAAGACTATATCTCCTTTCCCAGCACTGAATGTTTTATTAGCACTGGGTGCTCACCCTGCAACTATGAAGAAAATGTGGAAACATGAAAGGTCAGGAAAGACTTCCAAGCACTTGCAGCTGATGTTACAGTCTTCAATTTTAATAATTATACATATTTGTAGTTTTCAGAGAAGTTTTTAATATTTCTCTGTCCACTTTTTATAAGCTTTAAAATGATTTTTTCTGCCTTGAGATTTGCATCAAGAAAAAGCACCTCTTCACCTGAAAGCTTTGAAGACTAGAGACATGACATGCTTTACACATTTATAGCAAGTGTGTTTGAGTCCATGCTTGGTAGCATCAGTTGTTAAGTTAAAAAAGAAAATCAATTGCTGCATTTCATTTGGATGGATTTTTTTAAAGCATAATGTTCAATATTCAAAGGATAATTAACATTTGCCACCATAATGTTCTTTTTTATGTGAAAGGAACAAGATCTTGGAGACATTAATATGCGAGTCTTTTACCATTAGCTCATGTATTTGAGGAAGAGCAGCTGTCTTTTTATATGTTTTTTGACAAATCATATTGTAATTCTTTTGTACAAAAAAGAAATACTTGTATTCTAGAAGAAATATGAAATGCTTAATTTATAAGCGGGCTGGAGATTTTTTTCCAATATTGTTTTCTTTGAAAATGAGAAGGGATCATCTATTTTAGTTTTGGGGCTTGGGAACTTTATGAAAATTTAATTTGTGGACCAATGTTTTGTGAATGCTAAGGAAGGGCAGGGGTAAAACAGGGCTTGAATTTCTCATTCTGATTAGACCAGCAAACTTCCCTCTGCAAGGCAGGTTCAAACCACAAACCCGAGAGTGTTTGCATCACAAATACTAGTTTGCTTCAATCCCTAGAAACCTCAGGACTTGGTTTAAAAATATAAAAGGTAGACAGCTGACATGTTTTCATGAGTATATATTGTCAACCAGAAAACAGTTGGTGTCAGGTAATACATATTTTTTTAAGCTTTGTTTTATATTTATTTTTCACCTAGTTTTTATTGGGAATGGTTTTCAATAGAACTCAGTTCTACTTAGGTGTTTTTTGGGGAGCCCTATTTTTCCATAGAGTAATTCCATTTAAGAGGTTGTCTGAAAATTCTTTTTAATTCATAGGAAGATTTTACTATCTGAATATAGTCAAATTAAGACATGAACTTCTTACATCTTTCTGTTCTGACAGATCAAAGCACAGAAAAGACAACCTTTGAAATCATGTAATATTGGTCATTTCAATTTTTTGTGCCTATTTTAAATTCTGTTAGTGCATTTACATCATTGTAAATATTTTTGAGGGTACTGTTATATTTTGCTTTTGACCTTGGCTCTGTGATTTGGTGTCAACAATTTCCCTAAAAAGCACCAGTATATTAAGTTCTAATGTCCTGATCCCAACATGGGTTATTCATCTTTAATCCTGTTTTCAGTCTCTATATGTACAGCAGTATTTTTAATAAAGATTTACAGAGAGAAACTTGCCCTTTACTTTGTGCCAGTTCTTTAAACAAGATGTCATTTGGCTTATGACTAGGCTTTAAAGGCTAAATATTACCGTGTGTTTGGGAGGAATTTTGAGTCTTTGAATGAAATGATGGAGATTGGATATTTGAGGAACTTGAGTGCAGAGTTGAGTAACTTATTTACAAAATATAAAGCATTGTAAAGTGCTTACAGATTGTAATGTGATTTTAAAAGAGAAGCCTGTTTATTCGTGTTTACTCAATGCAGAAGGGTGCCCTTTTAGATCATCCAGAACATTCATAATATAAAAGATACATAAAACATGGCCATGTGTTAAATTTATTAAAAATAGGTTCACTTGGGACCGGAGAGATAGCATGGAGGTAAGGCGATTGCCTTGCATGCAGAAGGTCAGTGGTTCAAATCCCGGCATCTCAGTATGGTCCCCTGTGCCTGCCAGGGGCGATTTCTGAGCATAGAGCCAGGAGTAGTCCCTGAGCAAAAACAAACAAACAAAAAGGTTGAGAAAAGTATAGCACATATGGAAAATGATAAGGAATTTGAGACAGATAAAAGGTAGCTAGGTGCTTTTAAAGAAAGGGATTCTTTTCTGAAGGGGCTGATTAGCTGCTTTTAGAAATTTGAGCAAAGGAGAAAATGGATTTGGAAGTAAATCAAAAAGACCATTGAGCATTCCAGGGAAAGAGGCAAACTAATTAGCTGAGTTTTTAGTGACTAGAGTGATAGCATATTACATTGCCTGTACTACAGTGTGGCCCAAAGAATGAAATCTTTGAGGCTTAAGTTTCTTAGAATATATAAATTGTTTTTCTTGCCCAATATTGGGGTCACACCCATAGGTGCTCATGTCTTCTAGGTCTGCACCAGGAATCAGATGGGATATATAGTGGGACTCAGGGACATATAGGGCATTATGAATCAATCTCAGGTCAGCAATGTGCATGAGCAAGCTATACTATCCAACTTCCAGAAAATATTTTAAATATATTTAAAACTTCTTGTGCTATGACCGGTGAGGCAGAGCAGCAGCAGTAGAACACTTGACTTGCATATGGGTTCAGTCTCCTGGAAACACAAGTAAAGGGACTGACTTGGCTCAGTATTGAGAGAAGCTTCTGAGCACCATACCTCCCACTCTTTAAAAAATAAAAAGAGAAAGAAAAACTTATCCATGCCATTTCACCTAATATGCACTAGTAAATTAGTGGGGATGTGATTGTTTTATTTACATTTTTGTTCCCTGAATGAGCAAAATTGGGGAATTATTTTTCCTCTAGCAAATACACAGGAACACAGATGTTAAGTATTCTATATAAACAGGAAGGGAGGAGTTTTGAGGAAAATGAATTTTGAAATAGTTTTGAAATGTACTAAAAACATTACATACTTGGCACTTAGGAAACATCTTGCATTCATATACTGGCTTCCACTTTAGTGCCACAATTTTCCCACCCAGTGCTACAGTAGAATGATTTGGGATTCATTCAAAGTGAAGTATTTACAGAATGCCTATCTGTGTCTGACACTGTTCCAGGAACCAATGGCAGAACTCTCACCACAGGAAAACTTGCTTTTAGAGTTTCCATTCTTGCAGGTAAAACACTATGTGCAATAATAGTGGTTGTGAAAAGAAAAATTATATGGGTAGCATTGTCAGATTTAGCAAAAACAAAAATTTGTTCATTGTTTCTATTTGTGACATATATGTCTGTATACTTCAGGTTAGTTCATAACTGGCCATCTTTTGATTCACCCTATACCTATAAATTCTGAGAATTGTGGTAGTGGAACAGTTTTTAATGAGATGATATAGGCTAGCGTGTCCTAAGCTGTTTTGACTTACCTTTCTCTTTTCAGGAAAAAATTATTCACTGTACCTTTACCCTGCAAATTCTGTCTTTAAGCTAATAAACTTAGGTGAAATAAACCTAATAATCTAGCTGAACCTAATCTTATCACCCGCATCTCTCATGGTTGTCACTGCACTATCCCTCTGACCCTTCCATCAATGATCTCTTAAGCAGCCACATGTACAAACAAAAATAAGCTTGCAGTTACATGGATAGTTCAATGAATTATTCCATTTCACCCTGGAGTGAAGAGTGTATGTATTTGTCAACACCCTGCTTTTAAATTATTCTAGCACAATTTTTTCAAAATGCTTAAATAATGATATTGCCCCCATTTTCTTTAGTTTTGGTGGGGACAGGCTTTATTAGGCAATG
>PVKC010005333.1:0-33450 GCA_004027635.1 Crocidura indochinensis | reverse complement strand
AAAAAAAAAAACTATTAACTAAATGTAAACATAACAGAGAACCTCTCAAACATTTTAATAGGTTCCCATGGGTAATTACTATTGTGCTTTCATTAACTTGCTCTCGTGATTCATTACATAAAGTCTGTCCTTGGTTTCATCATGTTAAATTTTTGTTTTCAAAAAATGACCCATTGATCTCTTCCAAGAAGCTTCTGCTCATTAATCAAAATATTACAATATGAGTATAAATAACATAAAATTTTTTAAAAGTCACTTAAATTTAAAAAATTCTAAAATCTACACAACCAATGTTTTGTTTTGTTGCAAATAAGATAAAATGACCAAATAAAGTTACATAAAAACTTGGTATTGAATTTAGTAGTTATTGAATTAATTTCTAATTTAAGTTAAAACAAGTTGTCATTTAAAATAAGTTGATAAATTCAGGGCAATTTGTAGTGGACATTGGTTCATACTGTCAAATTAACAGAAAACTTTCATTTTGTTTCTGGGCCACACCTGGCTATACTCAGGGCTTACTCTTGGATTTTCACTCAGGAATCTCTCCTGATAGTGCTCAGGGAACCATAATGACTACTGGGGACAAAACTCAGGTCAACCATGTGCAAGGCAATTATCCTAACACTATACATTTACTCTAGCACTCAGGAAACATTATTTTAATAAAAGGAGAATTTTCTCACAAGCCAATATTTACTTTACAATCAGATAATTGTAGGATATGAAAATAATACAATGTAAACCAAAAAAAATCAAAGACTTACATCATATTCAAATCTTTACAGATTATCAAGATATTATGGAGTTAAGTAAAGAGAATAAGGAACCATGCCAGATCTAGGGAAGAAGTCTAAAGATTTGAATGACAAAGCTAGTGAACAGAATTAAAGAAACATTACTTAAGAGGGTGGAGAAGAACAAGGGGAAAACCAATAAAACACATTGTTTATTTCAATAATATTTAGAGTCTTACTCTTTTAGAATTCCCAGTACTATTATAAAAGTCTATGCTCCCATCATCTTATTTTTGAGAGATGAGGAAGAGGCTACACCTGACTATATTCAGTGCTTATCCCTGGCTCTGGTCTCAGAATCACTCCTGGCAGGTCTCTGGTGACCATATGGATTACTAGATATCAAACTTGGGTAATATAAATGCAAGACAAGGTCCATGTGTTCTCGTAGCTCTCTAGACCCAAAGCTCCCATCATTTTTTGCTAGAAGTCAAGAAGTCTTTGAATTTCTTTCTTTACTATTTACACATCTATTTTCAGAAAGCATGTTATAATTTTTTAAAATAAGCTATTAGTAAAGCTCTTGTAATCTCTGCTTCCGATTTTACTATTCCCATTTCTCAAATTAATCAAATAATACTGGCCCCCAGATTTTCTTCAAATGATAGTCTTCATCCAAACCCCCATGGCATTGTTTTCCTTACTTATGATTAAAATACTCTTCTTCCAGGTCTTGACATGCACTATTTCACATTAAAAAAAAAAAAACAACTTCTCTGACAAACTCTATTTGACATTAGGTTCCTACCACTTACTATGGAAAAATAACTTTCCTTTTTAGTTCTCTGGATCACCCAAATGTGACCTTTTATATACATAGTCATAGATTTATTTGAGCAAGAAGCATTGCTAATTTTTATTGCTTAAACTGAATATAGAATATGAAGGTATTTCATGATAATCTATATTAAAGATTAAGTGAATAAATTTCTTTCTCTTCGTTATAGGACAGTAAGTAGGGCAAGTTATCAATTAAATGAGTAGAGGAAATTTTTATAGCATTGCAGGCATTTATATTTAGATGATTCTAGTCGATATAGTGAAAGAGGTAATGAACAATGTAACCTTTATTCTTTCAGATCAGCACTTAAAGGAAATTATTAACTTAAGGTAATTTCAAAAAATATAATATTTATTTGAACTAAATATATGATTTATTTATCAAATATATTGTCATTTGTCTTCCATTTAAAGAAAATTTATATGCTCATATTTTTATATATATAAACATATATATATAAAAATATGAGCATATAAATATATATATATATATACTTGACACCTATTTTTTATTGCCTAAACGTTTTAGAAAACTGACTGCAAAGTGTGTAGGAGAATAAAAGAAAATCAATAATTTCTATAAAGACTCCTGCATCTGAGGGTAAGACCAAAGGTATACCCTGAGTATTAGCATAAAGTCTTGTCATAACTTTTATACAATATTAACTACATTTAAAGCAGCAAAGAAAGTAGTAGGAAGATAGGTGTCATTAATATGAAAACTTAAGAATTTTTATTTATTAGTTTTTGTGTGTTTGCTTTACCTCGAGATACTCAGGGTTACTCCAGCTATGCACTCAGAAATTACTCCTGGAGGTGCTTGGGGAACCATATGGGATGCTTAGGATTGAACCTGCATTAGATTTTAGAGAAACTATTTTGTTCTAATCCCATTCAAACAGAAAATTTTGTATCTAACTAGTGGTTTAATATTAGTTTGCACAATTCCAGGGAAATGCATGATGTTGTTAGAATTTTAATGGTTTTCAGCTATCATAGCGAAAGTTTTCTAATTAATGTGATGTTTGATGTGTTTATTACTTAGCAACTAGTCTCAAAATTAGGTCTGCAAAAATATTCTAATGTTTTTGTCCCCAGTAATAGATGGAAAAGGAACTTGGATGCTATAGACTCTTATTACAGTGCTCATTATAAGAATGTTTTAGCAAACTTATTTTCAAAACTGTATATATATTCAGTTATATATATATATATATATCTTCAGATTTTGTTTAATGAATTTTATAAAAAGGAACTCGGAAGTTCTGAACTTATATTGCTTGCTGTAAGAATGTTTAAGAATTTTGTAATTAGGTGTTATCTGCAGAAAGGTTCTAATGTTATGTTCAGATAAGTCTATGAAAAAGTTTTGTGAGGGGCCGGAGAGATAGCATGGAAGTAGGGCGTTTGCCTTGCATGCAAAAGGACGGCATCCGTATGGTCCCCCCGAGCTTGCCAGGAGCGATTTCTTTGAGTAGAGCCAAGAAGAACCCCTGAGGGCTGCCGGGTGTGACACAAAAACCAAAAAGAAAATAATAATAATAATAATAATAATAATAATAATAATAATAATAAATTTAAAAAAAGCTTTGTGAGGTGTATAAGACAAAGATATGGAAAAAACTGATTGTTTTGAGAATGATGTATAGTTTAAATTGATGCTATGACAGCCAACTTTAACTGTGCCTATTCAAAATAACAACCACTTTTGTAAGTTCTGATCTGGAGGTCCTGCCTCAGGCAGAAACTATTAATAGAACAGCATTTATGTATCCCTCTCAATATTTTGAACAAAGAAGGGGAAGTTGTTAGGTTACACCTTATTTTACCTAAAACAAAGATCATCCCTGGTTCCTTTGTGTGCTTGTTTACAATTTGGATTTACGCCAAAACAAAGAATTGTCTAACTTGCAAACCTGGGTGGGAGTGGCTCAGGATAGCCTGACCTATCTTTCCTTATTGCCCCACCCAGTTTTGACAGGCAGCTTGCTCTCCACACAAAGTAGAAGACTGCTAGACTACAAATATTTCATCCTCAGCCTTTTTTGGATTATTTCATGCACGACCCTGAATCAGATTTGTTCACCTATAATTGGAGAGATATGGCACATGGCGTGATTTTACATGAGATGATATGGAAAAATCACATTAAAGTCTTTTTAAACTGTTTAAAGTTCATATAAAAAATCCAGAACTATCAAAGATGTAAAAGAAGCACAAGTACATGACAGATCGCGATGCCAAGGGAAGGGTGAAATTTGGAACTGACTGGAGAATAGTGCCATTTCCTGAGAGTTAGTGAGTAGCTTCAAATTCTGATGAGAAAGAAGGACAATATATTTTACCATTTCATAATCTAGTGATGCAATAGAATTGGGGACATGAATTAATGATCTAGATTAAAATATAAACATATCCTACAACAGTAAACTTTACGATACCACACACTGCATTGCAAATTACTGTTGTAAGTGTGGAAACTAAGACAAGGAAAGCTCTAGCATCTTTCTCTTAGATATGGAATCATGGCCAATTCAGGAACAAAAGGTCTTTTTGCTGAACAGCAATGGAAAACATTAGGTTTTATTTATTTATTTTTAAAGCATTAGGTTTTAAGGCAAAATCCAAACAACAAGAAAATACATGCCAAATATTGTCTCATTTTTTTTTTTCTCTTACCATCTGTAAAACAGGCCTCTGGCTCATCTGGATTGACAGGTTCAGCCTCTGCTTCCTCTTCTCCTGGTTGAGGATTATCAACTGTGCTGCATTCAGAAGAACTTGATCGGTTGGGTCTCTAAAAAAGAAAGTCACCGCCCCACCAAATAGTTCATTTAGTGTTTATTCAAATCTTGGGCTTAGTAATATTTAAAATAAGAATCATGCGGTGTAATGAAAAGAGACTCACTGTATGATGACCATAGAAAACATAAACATACACATTGAGGTCAATTAACCTGACAATGGAGCTATATGCTCTTCATTCTATCTACACATCCTGATGAAAAATCAGCACACTTAATCACATTATGCTCACAAGAAATCATTTTACCAAAGTTAGCATAAAATGATATCATTAAGTAAATAATGCTATTAGCAAAGTACTTAACACATTTTTCCATTAAATATGTAAATATCATGATATATTATTTTGGTATAGCCAAGACCTTCATAGTTCTATAGGTGGCAATATGTCAATGATTAATAATTAAGAGCAGATTTGATGGCTGGTAGAAAGACTTTGAAAAACAGTGTAAAATGAAATTTTAATGTATTTCTTTCATTTTGTCTTAGACTTAAGAATACACAGCAGGATGATATAGATAGAAGGCCTAAAAGTCAAATATTGTCTCATAGTCAAAATGTCAATGACCATAGCAATTTTCTCATTCAACATTAACTATTTCAGCCATTAACTTTTAGGATATAGTAAAAAGATCAAAGTATTATTTAGATAGTGGCTACTGAAGTGAGCACCACATGCAAACTCTGAAACAAAGATTCAATGAAATTAAACATGGCTTCATGAGAAGAATGAACTTTCTGTCATTATGATCAAATAATTGATCATATGACAAACTTTTTTAAGCAGACCTTTATAACACACAATATTTTCACATACAAGGAATAGTTTTTGAAAAAATACATACAGTAATTGTAGCGAAACTTTGGCAATTTTCCTACTATTATTTTATAAGGAATAAAGCAAAACATCAATCAAAAAGGTCAATTTTTGTTTTCATGTGCTAAATAACACATAAATCTAAAAACGAAGTATTACAACTTAATTTTAAGAATAAACAAGTGCAAATGCTAAAAATGAGGGCATACTCATTTTAGTTAATCTACTAATTTACATATATTATAGGTTCAATCTTTAATTCTAGTATTTACAGAGGATGTAGTTAAAAGTGGCATATTTTCAACATTATTATCATACAGAAATCTACCTCCATATAAATAGCATTGGTACAATATTGTATTTAGGTATCACCTAGGCATAAATGTTTATAATGGTATTAAATTATGAATACCTTATTAAATTAATTCTTCCAACATAATGGGAAAGGGAATTATTAACACTAGATCAAAGCATTTTATACTCTCAATGATGGACTCAGAATATGATTTTCATTTTATTTATTTTTATTTATTTATTTTTTTTTTGGGGGGGGGTCACACCCGGCAGTGCTCAGGGGTTACTCCTGGCTCCATGCTCAGAAATTGCTCCTGGCAGGCACGGGGGACCATATGGGGCACCGGGATTCGAACTGATGACCTTTTGCATGAAAGACAAACGCCTTACCTCCATGCTATCTCCCGGGCCCCATGATTTTCATTTTAAAAGCAGTTCATTTGAAGCAAATTAAATTAAATTAAAGAAATAGATCATAAAATAGAATAAATGCTGTAAGATTTAAAGCTTGAAAATATGCATGTCTTCAGTAAAGAAGGAAATATCTTGTAATTAGTCATATATTTTATTGTGCCAATGACCCAAAACACTAATTTGTAAAATGACAATTGAAAGACTGCAATTACTTGAATTACTTGTTGACTTTAATTCATTTATTTTTAAAAATATATTCATTTTCTTTCTTTCTTTCTTTCTTTCTTTCTTTCTTTCTTTCTTTCTTTCTTTCTTTCTTTCTTTCTTTCTTTCTTTCTTTCTTTCTTTCTTTCTTTCTTTCTTTCTTTCTTTCTTTCTTTCTTTCTTTCTTTCTTTCTTTCTTTCTTTCTTTCTTTCTTTCTTTCTTTCTTTCTTTTTTTGATTTTGGGCCACTCCCGGCGGTGCTCAGGGGGTTACTCCTGCCTATCTGCTCAGAAATTGCTCCTGGCGGGCACAAGGGACCATATGGGGCACCGTGAACCAACCACCTTAGGTTCTGAATCGGCTGCTTGCAAGGCAAACACCGCTGTGCTATCTCTCCGGATCCCGATTTTATTTATTTCTTTTAGTCTTATATTAAAGAAAATTTTGTTCATTTTTGATACATTTTTTTAGTCATCATGATTCACAGTTTTACAATGCTATAAGTGGTAGAGTTTCGATTATGCAATATTCCAACACCACACCAATCACCAAAGAATAATTCTCTACAACACTGTCTCAGAGTTTCTCCAGATCCACCACTCACAATGTCTCATCTCCCAGTGAGAATGAGTTAGTAAGATTAAGATTTTATGACAAGGGAACTAAGACATTAGTTCTGAAAAAAAGAATTATTAGCCTGAATTCTTGAAACAAAACAGTGGAAATAAACATACACAAAACATGCCCTTGATCTTAATCAAAATATTCAAAATTAGGAAACTGGCGTTGGAGATAAGGTGCCTAGGACGGACCGCGGTTCGATCCCCCGGTTCCCCATATGGTCCCCCGTGCCTGCCAGGAGCGACTTCTGAGCGAATAGCCAGGAGTAACCCCTGAATGTCACCAGGTGTGACCCAAAAACCAAAAAAAAAACAAAAAAAACAAAAACGTTTTAATGTTTCTAACATCCCAAATACTGAATTTGACTAAATTCAACTAAATTAATCTTCAAAATCAATATTTGGTTTTTCACAGTGTATTAACAAAAAAGTTTTTTTGTTTTGTTTTGTTTTTGGGTCGCACCTGGCAGCGCTCAGGGGTTGCTCCTGCTCTACTTTCAGAAATTGCTCCTGGTAGGCACGGAGGACCATATGGGATGCCGGGATTTGAACCACCGTTCTTCTGCATGCAAGGCAAATGCCTTGCCTCCAGGCTATCTCTCCGGCCCCATCAAAAAAGAATTTTGACAGATTAATTTGTAAGCTACAAAATTGACTTGCTCTTATTGAGCATATTTTGTCATTGAAACCATTTAAAATAAACTTCATGGCAAGATTTTAACAATTAAATTAAAACATTTGCTTATATGCAGTATTATTTGTCACTAGAGTGTTATAAAATGTTAACGTCATAATTTTAATCACAAATAAAATATTGAAGCTTTTAGAATATATTAGTTTATAAACAGTATTTTCCTGAAAAAATTCATCACAATACTGAGTGAGTAAAATAGTTTTGTTAAGTTTCCAAAAAGTATGCCTATAAATAGAAAAGTTAATGTCTGAAATAAGAGTTTGCTCTTTAAGGAATATTCATTTTATTTTAAAGTGGGCTATATAATAGTTGAAGGCTAATTAGCAGTATGACTCCATAGTGATACTGCCAGTCTCCTTCAGACAGTGAAAAACAAACAAACAAACAAAAAAAAAAAACAGAGGCCCAAGCTCCTGCGCCTGACCAAGGAGAGGCTGCAGACCAACACAGTGGTGGCCCCGCGGCTAGTGGCACGTGCTCTGGGACTACAGCACAAAAAGAAAGAGCGGCTCTGGGTCGAGTCTCCTAAGAAGTCGCCCTGCCAGCTCACCAGCCCTGAGCAGAGCCAGGAGTGAGTGGGGTCCTCACAGCAGCCTGTAGGCTCCATGCTGCCCTTGCCAGCCTGTGCTGGGATTCCCTTGTTCTAGTTTGAGAAGTTGAGAAAAAATAAAAACTTGAACCTTAAAAAAAAAGTGAAGTATATTATAAATTGTAAATTTCAAGTTCATGGAATGTATTTTTAATTAAAATAATCTAAATGATAAAATGCACTATCTGTAGATTTAAATAATTTCAACTTGTCTTTAAAATGAGGAATATGGCTATTAAGAAGTAAATGTTTGACAGAAAAATTCAAACAGAAAGAATAAATGCAAGGAATGCATAATTGCAAATAAAATATAAAATTATGATGGATACACATAAAACATTTGTAGGCATTTTCTGCCAAATGGAAGTGTCATATTTCTAGTCATTCTTCGCAAATAAAAATAAAGTGGTTTATAATCAGGATAATGACTTCACAAATATACACTATATGTTTTAAAGCAACAGTTTGGTAAAAATTAATAAGGATAATTTAAAAATCGAAGAGTCCTTTCTACTTTTTAAATTCTTTTGTCTTTAAAATAAATTTCAAGTAAGACACAACAAAAATGTATTTTAGCATTATTATTCTAGGGCACAATGATTTCAGATAGTTTGACTTTTATTATTGCATAATATAAAACAATAATAAAATGTTCCACAATAAGAGATAAAGTTTAAATTATAAACTGGATTATAAAACATGGAAAGATTCTCATTTTATTTTTATTTTTTATTTATTTATTTTTTGTTTTGGGGCCATACCTGGCAGTACTCAGGTGTTACTCCTGGCTATCTGCTCAGAAATAGACCCTGGCAGGCACGCGGCTTTGAACCAACCACCTTAGGTCCTGGATCAGCTGTTTGCAAGGCAAACGCCGCTGTGCTCTCTCTCCGGCCCCTTTTATTTTTATTTTAAGATTCTCATTGACATGAATTCTGAACACCCACCAAATGAATTATTGGAGTTAAATTACTGGAGCTCAGTGGTTTAACAAGCTATATATTAAAATTAATGTATAAATCTCCAGTAATCACTGTCCTTTAGATCTTTTTGAAATGTACACATTTGAAGTTTGCCCTAGGAGTTGAACACTGGCCATCCCCAAAATGTTAAATGTATACTAAGAAGTGACTTAAGAGTATGAGTCTCATACCCTAACCTGCTAATAGATTTAGTCCTGTGCTGAGACATTTTGTTTATGTCTGAAATATTTCTCTTATAAAAATTCCTAATAAAGTTTTACTAGCCTGAATTTAAACAGAACTGTATTTGTAGTTTTATTGAGATATAAATGATATAAATATAGTATACAGAAAAAGCTGCATTTTGATATATGCATACATTGGGAAATATTTACAACTATAGCTCAGTTAAAACCTGTTTTAATCACCATTTTTGTTTCTGTTGTTGCTGAAATGAAAACATTAGATATACTATTATAGCAATAAAAGTCACAATTTAATGGCTATTGAAATATAAATATACTGATTACAGTTGAAGAAATTAGAGAGGATTTTAAATTAAATACTGCTTCATCAGCTTCTCTATTATTCTGTATTTTATTTTTCTCATATACCAATAAGAAACTATAGATCTCATGCACATACAATCACCTAAGAACATGAGATATAGATAAAAGGAGTCGTCAAGAGAATCACAGAAGATGATGAAATTACATGTAATGATGTCAATTCATCTATGAAACAACTGTATGTTTTAGTTTATTACAGTGAGTCAGGCAAAAAGATTTTGTAGTTGAACAGCATGCATAACACTGAAAAAATATCATATATGTATGATTTTTTTAAGGTAACCTGTTTAAAAGTGGTCACTTATGTCTCTGTCTGGTTATAAGAATAGAGTTGCATCCTTTATTGGTCCAGTTTGTTTTTACCCCTGTGAGAAAAAGGTTAGGTACTGAAGTTTAGAAATGTAGCATAATCAAACAACTTAGCTAACAGATTACAAACTTTAAAGTAAAAAACCTGTAAGTGGAACTTGTTATATATTTCTATGTAGTATGACAAGTACAAACCAGAATCTTCATCATTGTAATGAGACTAATTTTCATACAATACTGACTTAAAAATTATCAGTTAAAAAACTATGTCTGTATTAGGAGATTCATTTTAAATACTAATGTGCTAAAGTAGGTTTTAGAATACTATCTGTTCTTCATCACATTTTAAAATAACTGACTGGATATTCAAATAAGAAAAATATAAATTTTTAAAAAGATATGCTAAAATTAGCATTTCTTGATTCACTTTCAATTATATTTAATTTGCTTTTCAAACAGGATTTAAGAAAAGGTAGCTTTTTAACTTTTAAAAATATAAAAAATAAGCCACACTGACTTAAATGCCATACTAAACTTTCATTTTTAAATATAGACATATACAATAAAGATGGAAGATATTTAAATAGTTTGGACCCAGTTTGCAAAACTGGAATTGTCTAAAATTCTATGGTAATGTTATTAAAAATAATCTATGTTTTTTAAATCAATTGCATTTTTAGAAAAAGACATTTTATATAATGTACTACAGATAAAATTCAAATTGCCTTCACCTACCATATTGAGAAAAATAATATTATTAAAATATTTAAGGCAAAACTTACCCAAGAACATAATTAAAAACATATATAGTAAAACACCATAAACTATTTAACTTTGTCTTTAAATAATTAATCTTTTTATTAATTGATAAAAGAAATAGCATTTTATAGCAAGTAAGTAGATTTAATTCTCTCCAAAGATGATTGCTTTCCAAATTGAATATTGGTTAGATGCGTGGATGGATAGTTATATGGATGAATGATAAGGGGGGAAATATTAAAGTTTTTCCTTTGCCTGGAATTTCCTTCTCCAGTGTACTTTTACTATTATTATTATTATTTTTGTTTGGGTCACACCCGGCAATGCTTAGGGGTTATTCCTGGCTCTACTCTCAGAAATCACCCCCAGCAGGCTCAGGGGATCATATGGGATACCAGGATTCGAACCAGCGACCTTCCACATGCAAGGCAAACACCTTACCACTGTTCTATCTTTCCGGCCCTACTTTTACTATTATTACTGTCTGGTTCAAGTGTCACCTCCCTTCATGTGCTTTCAGGTTGATATAGTTCTAACTACTCCAAAGGGTCACATCTCAGTACTAGAGATGCCTGTTAGGTCTTTGAACTCCTTTCTTCCCTTTCTTTAACAGGTTTAGGAGTTATCAAAAATACTCTCCAATAAATTTTCAATATAGACACTTTTCTTTCTGAGTCCAGTATGACACAAGGTAACAGGTAGATTTTTCAGTGTGAGGCAAGTACACATATAGTAGTGATGTATACAAAATGAACTCATAATAATAAAAGTGATGAGGCATTATATATGGACTTTGTTTCTTTATGGAACATGATTTTAACATAAGTATATTTCCAGTGATATATATATATTTTTTGTCTTTTGGGCCACACCCGGTGACCCTCAGGGGTTACTCCTGGCTATTCACTCAGAAGTCGCTCCTGGCAGGCACGGGGGACCATATGGGGAACCAGGGGATCGAACCGCGGTCCGTCCTAGGTTAGCGCAGGCACATTACCTCCAGTGCCACTGCCTGGCCCCTGCAGTGATATTCTTAAAAGTACAAAGATCTGTCAAGTAAAAATCGGATGTTTCCTTGCTCTTAGCTCCAAAGCCTTATATAGTTCTATAGAACTTGAACATTAAAAATAAACACACAAAAAATTAGTAAAACTAAGAATTTACATTTAGCCTGAAGAGGAATAAATAAGAACTATTAATGAGGTACTTTTTAATGATTTTTGGGTCACACCTGGTGATGCTCAGGGGTTACTTCTAGCTATGGGATCAAAAAATCACTCCTGGTAGTGCTTGGGGACCAAAAGGGATGGTGGAGATCAAATCTGGGCAGACTGAATGCAAGGCAAGTGCATCTCTTCAGACCTTCATAAGCTACCTTTAACACAAAATGTTTGGCTCTTATGAGAAAACAAACACAGTGTGAACAAATTTACTTTAGTTTGTCTTGACCTTATTGATATTTTTACAAAAGATCAGTAAAGAATTCTTGAGACCAGTTCCTGAGAGAAAAGGATCCTCTCTAAAAGCTATTGAGTTTATGCCACAAAACAAACACCTTATTAAATATATTTTTGAAAATTAAAGTTCACAAATGTAACACTCTTCCCTGCAGTTTGTACAATGCTTTGAAGATTAATGCTTAGCTTAAATGTTCCCATTTTTTCCAAATTTTAATTTTTGGCAGGGATCTTTTGTTAAGTACAAGACAATGAGATTATATAATTGAAGCTAAGTTATATATTTCAGCCAAGCAACCCTGTAGGTTTGGAGCATTTAGATCTCAACAAATATTAAATGAAAGAATGGAACATTTCATTTATCATTTGAGACTCACAAAAAAGAAAAGTTTCATAATGAATGGCAAAACGCTGTGCAGCAAATTTTGAATATTATGTGCACTCCAGACTCTAATGTGCTTCTAGAGGGGACTAACAGGTTTTTTTTTTTTTTTTTTTTTTTTTTTTTTTTTGGTTTGGGTTGGTTTTTGTTTTTGTTTTTGTTTTGTTTTGTTCTCATATCCAGCACTGCTCAGAGACTACTTATGGTTCCAAGTTTTGAGGTGATACTAGGTAGTACTTACAGGTCCATTTGGTGCTAGTTATCCACCCCAGCCTCCGGTATACAAATATGAAGTACAGCCCTTTGAGAAATTTACCTGGCCCAGGAGACTGATTCAGAGAGGAAACATGAATTGTTTAAAGATTCTGAGAAGCAGTGCAGGAGTCTTCTGATGAGTCATTTTCTGGGTAGTCTTAAGTGAACTCACTGTGGGTAGTGTCTTGGCATCTAGGAAGCATCCTGTTATATCATCATAACTTCCTGGATTCCAAGACACTATGTAAAGAGAAGTGCTATATTCTATTGATTACTTATATGTACTAAAAATGTGTCTCTAAAGAATTAACTCACATTGATAAATTGGAATCAACAAAAATACTAACATTTTAGCACTCTGTTTTGCAGAAATTGCTCTGCAGAAACAGTCAATATATCACACTTCTTTTGTAGAACAACAAGGAGAAATTCATTTAGATATCCCCATTCATTCTACAAATACAAGGTGTTTCCATTCCCTGAAAATGAGCCAGGACTGTAAATTTTGTCACAGGTTCAGTTTTAGGAACAGTGAACAAAAAATATTTTTTCAACCAGGAAGCCAGATGGCATCGTGATCTGAAGACCTTTATCCTGTTTGTCCCAAAATATACTTCTGTTTCATAAGAAATACACAGAAATTCAATCTCCTCCCTTTTATTTATAAAAATGACTCTTTAAACAATGGAACAGAAAGAACTCAGCATTATTCCTAATTCATTTTAGTTTAGAAAGCATGGAGGTCTTTCCCTTATGGCAAAGCGTGTGAGGCAACTTTTTGTATTCTTTTTGCATAATTTTGTTTCGTTGGCTACATCCAGCTCTACTCAGGGATTACTGTTGGTGATGTTCAGGGAAACATGTGGAACCAGTATCTACAATGTACAAGGCAAGCACCAAACCCCTATTTATACTCCCTCTCCAGCCCTAATATTCAGTATTCTTATTAATTCATTTGATATCACTTTCAATTGAAATATACTTCTTTCCTCTCATGGTCCAATAATAGTTTCACTATTATTTAAGGTATTTTTAGCCAACATTTTTTTGAATTACTCTCCAGTTATAGTATTTTTTTTGTTTGTTTTTGGGCCACACCCGGCAGTGCTCAGGGGTTACTTCTGGCTGTGTGCTCACGGGTTACTCCTGGCTGTCTGCTCAGAAATAGCTCCTGGCAGGCACGGGGGACCATATGGGACACCGGGATTCGAACCAACCACCTTTGGTCCTGGATCAGCTGCTTGCAAGGCAAATGCCGCTGTGCTATCTCTCTGGGCCCCAGTTATTGTATTTTACTATGAGATATCTTCACTTTAAATTGGACCATATATTTAAATGTATACTAGGAAAATAAGTTAGACTAGTTTTTCTTCCTGTATTTTTTTATTTTGATCATTATTAATGTTTAGGTAAACATGGTTACAATTTGTTAATGTTTATTATTTGATGTTAAAATTACTGTACCTCACTACCACCAACACAATTTTAAGAGCATTTTCATGCATACTTTTTGAGAAGGGTCTAAAGACCATGGTAGAGTAACTTTATAAATAGTAGAAATAACTTAATATTCTACAGACTATAAAAGACTATTGGTCATTATGACATATACTATTATTTTTGATGCCAGGGAGTATGTAAAATTATGCAGAAACTTGCCCAACCAAAAGAGAAAAACTGTGTATTTACCAATAATGAAATTTGTGTTTCCTCTACTAAATGATAAATAGAAAACTGAGGTGGAATGAGAATGATCTGTAAGATTGTAAGATTGATATTTTCATCATAGCCCCATGTTGAAATAGCTTTATAACTGGCAATGAAATCCCTTTTATCTTACTATCTAGCAGTAAGTAGTAAGTGGGAAGATTTACTAAGATTTTCTTAAAATTTAATTTAACTTCTAAGACTTAAAACATATAAGGAGATCCATTGAAGATTAACCAAATTTTTGTGCAAGGACAAAGTACTAGATATTAATACCTATTATATATTACAAGGCAAAATTATTTGGTAGGATCTAGAGAGATATCTTAGCGATCAGGTACTCATGCCTTGCCAGTACAAGGTCCCAAATTCTATACCAAGGGATTAGGTTCCCAAACACTAGTGTACCCTAGTATTGCAGGCAGGTGTGTCCCAACAAATGGTCATTGAACTGTCCGGTCCAGATCGTCAATTACCATTCATAGTCACCTCTGTGTTCCTGACCACAGCTTCAGAGTAACCTGCCATTTTCCTTCATATAGTTATATAAGTGTTTGAAGTCTGCTAAATGTCCAAGTGTCATAAGGTCTAGCATAATAAATAGGATGCTTGCCTTGCATTTGACTGACCCAGGTAATATTCCTGGTAGCTCATACACCTGAGAACAAATCAGGAGCAAGCCCTGAGAACCATCTTAGCTCCTAGAATCTGAAATTCATTTTGTCAATGAGATTTTAAAACTCTCATTCTGGTGGTAAAACAATGTCAGTTAAATCAATTTCTATTTTTATATGAGACTAATGCTGACAAGTATTCCTAAAAGAGGGATTGGTAGTATCTAATTTCTACCATCAACACCAAATAATATGACCTTTAAAATTTTGAAGGTAAATTTCTTCCATGTAAAATTTTAAAAGACCAAAATTAATACTATTTTCCTTTACATTATCATCTTGAAGGAATTGCTAAATGATTACAAATATACATATCTTTATATTCATAACTTATTTATACTTATCTCTTCATTTAATAAGTTAATAAGTGCATGATCATTATGCCTCAAAATGTATTGGTTCCATATTGTGAGTATACACATGCAGAATTGTATTTTTTTGTTTATTGTTTGATGTTTATATCCAATAGTGCTGAGGGCTTATTCTTGGCTTCATGCTTTAGGATCACATCTAATATGTGTGATTATATGTGGTACTGTGGATTGAACTCACATAAGACATGTGCAGGTGTTTTACTTGATGTACTGTCTCACTGGCCCCATAGGTTGTATATTCTGATTCCAAAAATTCATCATAAGTATATGGAGGAAATGTCTTAATATAGGAGTAAACGAAAGGCATTTGATAAAATGCCTATCAAAAGTACTTTCAAATGTTACCTAAAGGAAATATACATGTATTTATGAATACTTCAAAGTTTAAAGAGAAGCCATAAAATGATTATCATAAAACTCACTTAAGGTTATTATATTTATCATTAGCAAAAATTGTATACCATATTAATAAAACATATGCTGCATGTGCTGGAAAAGGGTAGCTATGAAAATTTTAATTAAAGGGTTCTTGCTTTCAAAGAACCACAGTATCATTTATAGCGTCATTTAAAAAACTACCATACAATATTATAACTCCATAGAAAACATGTAATTACATGGGGTTCAAAATATAGACAGATAATTATCTATTTAGAGAAAACCAGCATTTATATAAGAACTACCCCTTTTGAACCATTGAATATTGTCCTAAGCATTTTACAAGGTTGAATTCATCCAATTCCTGGGTGAAAGGAGTATCACTTGACACAAAATCATTCTATCTTACAGGATATGTATGTATATATACACACACAAATATATATATAATATATATATATATAATTTTTATCAAAGAAGGAAACCCAAGCAAAGTTACAAAAGTAGTGAGTAACTGTTGCTCAAAAGAAATTATATAAGCACAGTGGTATGAGGTAATACTAGAGCCAGCTGATCAAAGCTGACCATGTCTAAATGTAAAGGCTTACCTAAAATTGATAACTTAGAGAGCAAAAATGCTTTCAAAGTGCGACTTGATTGGGTGAAACCTGAGTAAAATTATTTACATACGTTGATGAGGAAAATATAAAACGGAGGCAGAGACAATAGTTGAGACTTCACTGGGGATGGTGCAGCCATGAATAGGTAGGGCAAAGGGAAAGGTGAAGAAAAGAAACATAAATATCGTTCATTCATGGATAAATGTGTGGTAATAATATCCAGAAGATATTAGAATAAAGGGCTAGGAGAACCTGTCCATGTTAGGAAGCTTGCTACAAATAGTGGAGATGTGCAATCAGGAAGAGAAGGGACCACTAAGACAATGATAATTGGAACTGATCACTCCATTCAACGACTGGGTGTTGGATGGTGATAAAGTGATATGCATGGACGGCATCCATTCATTAACAATATTGTAAACCACATTGTCTAAAAAGCTTAAAAAGGAAGAGAGGAACAAAATTCAGGTTCCAGAGGCAGAAATGGGGAGGGGGAGGGAAACAGGGGCATTCGTGGAGGGCAACATTTATAGGTGAAAGATAATGCACACATTGTAAGACTGAAACTCAATTATGAACAACTCTGTAATCTAGGTATTTTAATGAGAAAAAAAAAGAAAGAAAAAGGACACTAATTCTAACATGTGCTTTGGAAAAAGACTGATTCTAACACATGCTATGGAAAAAGACTGGCTTTATGGCTGGCCACAAAGAGGAGGAAGGGAAGAAGGAAATGGATCAGGTGTTTTCAAATAGAGTGAATAACATCAGTTCAATAACAAACCAGTAAGTATAACCTTACCAAATAAACTTTTAGGAAACTTGTTGTCAACCCACAATAACAAAAAATACTTATCAGTATGAATTTTGAGACTTCATGATAGCAAAAATCTGAAATTTTGATTCATGTCATGCCACATTAATAATACAAAGTATATAAAACTATCTTACCCCTTTGCTGTAATCACTATCATAGTCACTGCTAAGTTCCTCAGTATTTATATTTTCAAGATCTGATTCTCCAGGAGCAATGGGTACTGTGACTGTAAGGTTGGGATTATGAATAAATGATTGACAATCACTTTCTTCCATAAGATATTTGTCCATGCTGCTTTCAAAACCACTCATTTTATCTTTTTCTTTATAAAAAGTGTGCTCTTTGTTCATTTCAGCAAGTGTGCGATTAGAGATAGAGTTTTCCTTCACACTGTTTAGATCTTTTGCTGCTTTTATATCTTTGGAAATCTTTGGCTTGTTGGAAAATGCCTTTAGAATAAATTCACGTGAACTTTGTTTTATGTAACTTATTCCTTTCTTTATTCTGGCCACTGCAATCTGGAGGTTGTTTGCATCATTGTCTTCATCAAGTGCTGTAAGATTGTCTGAACTAAATGAACTCAACAGTAAAGCCAGAAATAGGTTCAGCACCTATATACAAGGATGGAGATGGGGAATGGAGAAATGGGTTAAAAAAGGCATACTTTTAAGAAATATATAAGCACTACTAATTAATATGCATTGATAAGAAGGCACATTATCTCCGTTCCCTAAGATCTCTTTAATACTGCAGAGCAGAGATCATCTGTACCCATGAAGCAATATGAAGAGCAAAAGAATGCTCTGATCATGCTCATGATGTCATTTCTAAGTTTACCTCAATGGCAAAAATCTTTGGTTAATTTTTGTTTTATGATCCTTAAAATAATCCCAACATTAGTCTATAATAAATATTAGTTTCTTGTGAGACACAAGTAGAAGACAAAAATTATGACTGTGCTGAGGTAATATGTGCCAAATGTGGGGTTATATTTTCTAAAAACAAATGCCACTTTTTTCAAAAAAGGGAACCTATGGCATCAGAGATAATATGAAATAAAATATTATATTCAAGTATTGTTTCATCTTAAAACTTAATGAAATTTTCAAGACACAGAAAGGGATATTTTCATTAAACATAATTTAAATAATATAATGGCTTTATAACTGGGTAGCAACATTGACAATTATCATGTGTTCATGAAGGGATTCTAAAAGAAATCATGTCAACATCTATCCCTGAATAAAAGAAAATTTCTGTGAAGGGCTGAGAATATGAAAATTATATTCAAACATAATTTAATCATTCCATATAGGAAAAAGAAAGGTAATTAAAGTATCATTCCCTGAAAATATTTACATGACCCAAGTACTATATTTCATATCCAAAGAGACAATAGTAGACTGAACTAAGAAAAAAAGGATTAATTTGTGAAATTGATTACACCTAAACAAGTTCTCAAAGATGTAAGAAAAAAAGAAAAAAAATAGAAATTCTATCCCTAGGACTAGAGAGAGGGTAGTAGACAGCAAGAAACTTTCCTTACATGTGGTACAACCTGGGTTTGATTTCTGGAACCCCATTGGATCCTCTGATTCCTGTCAGGAGTGATCCATCAGCAGACCCAGGAGTAAGCCCTGAGCACTACCAGATGTCATGCATCCAAAGCCAAACCAAACCAAAATCAAAACAAAGAAAATTTCTGTCCCAAGACCTTTGGTTTACGATAAAGCTGATGGATAAAGTAATAAAATATAATTCCTAAAAAATAATTTTGATGAATCAATAATCATGAAACAACTTATTTTTGTTTATATTATAGTTGATAAAGTGACAGTGTGTTTACTTCACAGGAAATTTATATATTATCTCACATATTTATCTTACTATTAAATATATGTTGCAGATGCATATAACTTACTAGGAATTTTTACAAGAAATCAAGGGCCTATTTTTATGTCTCCCTAATTAAAGCAAGTATTAGACTTTTCCAATTTTTAATTTGCAAAGTCTATTTTTTACAGCTTTGCTAATATTTCATATGCATAAATATATGAGTAAGTCCAAGTATGGGAGTTGTTGAGTACAAAAATTACACTTATAAGGAGACAAATCAGAGAATGTGAATTAATTTCATATTGGAAGTAAGGGTTGATGAACCTATATAAAAGTAGGAAATTCATGACTATAGCTTGAGAAGTCAATAATTATACAATTCTAACTCATAATGTCTGTATTTTGCGCAGTAAGTGTTCAAATTTTTCATTCCATGACTTTCTCTGTATATATGTCTAGTCATTTAAAAAAGGCCTAAGCAGATGCATTTGATAAGTACTTTGGTAAATGTATGTTTCCAATCTAAATTATTTTTGGTGTGGATATTACAAAGATAAAAAATATCAGTATATTCTTTTTAAGGCTATGAAAAGGAATGATATAAACTATACATTTTTATTATATCAATTTTCTGGAATATATGATAAAAAATTTGAAGACAAGTGGAGTAATGAAATCAAGTAATGAAATCAACATACTGGCTTTGAAAATTAAACTGAGTCAGAGAAGTACAGCTTATCCTAATTTCTCTCCTGCTGATAAATTTAAAAGTTGTCAACATTTAGTTTAGTTCTTGTAGAGACAATCTACTAGCAACTAGTAAGAGCTGCCCTATTTATAGACTAAAACCACCATAACCAATAGGTAAATAAATGTCACATTTGAAAAAAAATGTATAGAGACTAAAATTTAAATTTCATATTATTTACATATCCTAAAAATTCTTTATAAATTTAATTTTAATATTTTATTTTAAATGCCAAAACCTTTTATAGGTTGTAGAGTTAAACAAAAATCAGTATTGCTTTGGATTGGGCTGTATGACATTGATCCTTGTTATAGATGCTAGTTTTATATGTGTAAGACTAGTCAATTCATAAGGGCTAACTGGTTAATTCATTTGTCTTGTTCATTGCAACTTCTTTTTGTTTGTTTGTTTGTTTGTTTTTTGGGCCACATAGGCTGCACTCAGGGGGTTACTACTGGCTCTTTGCTCAGAAATCACTCCTTGTTGGCCAAGATTTTGCACGATGGGGGGTTGGGGGGACCATATGGGACACCGGAATTCGAACCTTTGTCCTGGATCAGAACTTGCAAGGCAAAAGCCCTACCACAGTGCTATCTCTCCGGCCCTTGCAACTTCTTTTTTGTCACTAATTAGCTAATTATATGTACAAGTCTAAATTCATATTTCTACAGAAATAGGAGATTGAAACACCGTTTTCTTTTGTTTTGTTTTTGAGCCATACCTGATGATAGTCAGGTCTTACTTTTGGCTCTGACCTCAAGGAACACTCCTAGTAGGGCATGAGGCATCATATCAGGTACCAGGGTTCAAGCCTGGGATGGCTACAGGTAAGACAAGTATCTAACTACAAAACCATCCCCCCAGATTTAATTCTTAAGATAATTGTCAAAATGAGAAAAAAAGTAAGAAGAGGATTACACTGTAAAATACATATATGAGCTATCTAAGAATTGTATAATTGAAATTTAAAGAGATTAAGAAAATATTTTATTTGTTTTTGTTCTCCTCTGTATTCCATTATTATGGTTTTATTCCTAAGCCTAAAATGGTAAAAATACATAAAATGTTTTTATGGAGTATTTTAAAGACTGAAGATCTGATTACATACCACCAGGTTTCCAATGACCATGACCATCATATAAACAATGAGGCACATGCCTTGACTGGCAACTTCCATACAGTCCCACATGGTCTCTATCCACTCTCCACATAGCACACGAAACACAATCAGGAAGGAGTGAAAGAAGTCATTCATGTGCCAGCGTGGGAGCACACAATCTTCATTGATCTTGCAGACACATTCCTTGTAGCTCTTACCAAAGAGCTGCATGCCCACCACAGCAAAAATGAAGACAATAATGGCCAACACCAAGGTGAGGTTTCCCAGAGCCCCTACTGAGTTACCAATAATTTTTATCAGCATGTTCAGTGTTGGCCAAGATTTTGCCAATTTGAAAACTCGGAGCTAAAAGTAAACACAAAGCTTAATATTAATGACAACAATATTGTTCTCAAATGTTTTCATTATTAAGCACTGTTCCAAATTTTAAGTTCTAAAATATTGTCTTTGTTATATAGCTAAAGTTGATATTTCTCTCTTCCATTTTCATCTATTCTCAATATTTCTGTGATTTTCTTACAACTGTCATAATCTAAGTATCATACTCATTCTGAAGAAACTATAGTTTTAAGATTACCATGGAAGTTTTTTTAAGGCCAGAGATAGCTTCCACTTAAAACATATAATTCATCTAATTTTAGTTTTTGATACTTTTATTATTATATCATTGAGACATAAAGATAAAGCTAGGTAAAAATTAAAATATTCATGTTTTTCTATTATTTAAGAACTTTTTTTTACTGACAACACGTTATTTTACTAGCTATCACTACTTAATATTTTTGTTTGATTCATATATGAAAATGCTTTAAATAATAATGCAAAACAAAAGAAATGCTACTTTATAGACTATAATTGTACAATTGGTTTATAGTTACCAGTCTAAATGATCGCAGAACTGACAATCCTTCTACATTTGCTAGAAAAAGCTCTACTAAGCTTAAAGTCACAATAATGCTGTCAAAAATATTCCATCCTACTTGGAAATACTCATATGGATCCATGGCAATTAGTTTTAAAACCATTTCAGCTGCAAAGATACCAGTAAAGACCTACAGAAAAAAATACAATAGAATTTACATAACAGTAAAAAGATGGTTTAGCATTTACTGTGCTTCAATATATACAGTCATTTATTCATATAAACAAATTAATACTTTCCTAGGGTTCTATTATGAGCACTGAATGTACAAAAATTCTAAGCCCCTCTTAGTTCTCCTCAATTTACACAACATTTTAGAAAAGCATGCTATAATTCCAGGGAAATTAAATATTGACAAACCAAAATTTATTACAAAATTTCACAATGGTTAATAAAATTTTAGAAGAAAATAGGAAAGAAAAATGCTGAACTTTTTAGCCAAAATTTACTCTGAAATGACTGTTATAGTATAAGAAACATGTTTAAAATAACTATAGAGAAGTTTAATAAAATGATGACTAGTATCTATAAAACATTTACCAGCAGAAGAGGATAAGCCATTTAATAAACACAATGACAACTAGAGTAAGAGTTCTGAAGCTCTAACATAAATGTGTATCAAAAACATTATTAATTTATGACTTTGGTATCAAGTGACTGACTTAAAAAGAAAACAGTGACTCACTTTCACTTTCAAGATTTAGTACAAATTTGTGTAGAAACTTACATTTGTTCAAAGGGAAGTAGCCTCAAAAATGAACATCAAATTCATATTTGTATAATAACTTTAAGCATCAGCTTTCAAGTAAGTGTAAAAAATTCAATTCTAGTTCCATGGATTTTTCTTTTACTAAAGGGATAATCTGTTAATATTCTTTTGTCTGTTTTTGTTGTTTTGTTTTTGCTTTTGTTTCAAACCTAGTCATGCTCAGGGGTTACTCCTGGCTCTTTGCTCAGAACATGCTACTGGTATGCCCAAGAGACAATATAGAATGCTGGAGATCAAACCCAGATCTGCTATATGTCAGGCAAAGATGCTCTCCACTGTACTATCCCTCTAGTCTTTAATTTATCAACATTGTTGCTCCATATTCATTTTGGTGGCATTTCTTTTTGTCTTTTCTTACTGTTAATAACCATTCCATCAATTTTATGAATGGACATTTTACAAAGGACTTACTTGAAATAAATATATATGATTTAATTAAAAATTTCCTATCTATATTAGTTTGGAAAAAAGTGATATTAATATATTGGATTTTTAGAGAGAGATGTTTAAATGTTTCTTAAAATGACTGCTAAACCTTCATATAAATGTAACTGATATATATTGGCAATAAAAAATATTTCAGCATTAAAAAGTACAAAATGGAGCACCTAGATTTGTGTTCTAGTGAGATATATGAAATATGGGGTGACCTAGTAAGATAGTACAGTGAACAGGATACTTGCTTTGAGTAAAGTTGACTATGATCACAAAATATATTTCGTAAGGCCAAGAGTGATACATGAGTGCAGAGTTAGGAGCAAAAGAGAAAATTCTGAATTTCAAGGTCTAGATCCGCAGAAAATCTTGAAATGACAATATTCATTCTTTTACCAAAGGAGAAATGCACACTTAACTCAGGGTCTATGTGGTGTAGCATACAAACCACCCCAATTGGATTCCCAGTTAGAAAATGTTTTAACACAATTTGGAATAGAAAGCCAACCCAGAAACAAACTCTTTGACTTCAGAAATTAACATGTTTTGGCCCATAGAAAAGTGAAATCATCACCAAGTTGTTAAGAATTCTTCATGATTTCTGTAGTTATAAATTAGAATTATGTATAATTACAAAAGAGATATAATCTGTCTTCTCTAACACATACCTTCATGATAGCATTTTTGTATATTACAAAGTTTTAAATAACCTAGAATGTGATGAATATACAATATGCAATAAAAATGTGATAAATACTGCAGCTTTAAGCACTTAGTTGTGCATCCTATCTTGTAATATTGGACCCCCTAAATCAGTGGTCCTCAAACTACAGCCCTCGGGCTACATATTGTATTTGTTCCCGTTTTGTTTCTTCACATCAAAATAAGATGTATGCAGTGTGCATAGGGATTTGTTCTTAATTTTGTTTTTACTATAGTCTGGCCTTCCAATGGTCTGAGGGACAGTGAACTGGGCCCCTATTTAAAAAGTTTGAGGACCCCTGCCCTAAATCATATAAATGTTATGATCAATGAATTATCCGTTGTTACTTCAAGTTAAAAAACTAAAAAAGAAAGTGAAATTCAGGAGAAAACAAAAATCACACTCTCGCATCAAATTTCCTAAAACTATATTTTTCTGAAATCTAAACTTCACTTCTCATCTTCCTATATATCTTCCGTGTCCAACTCAATAAATTTTGTCTCTAAATATTATATTTCTATGATTTTTCTGCTTAATAATTAATAGCATGATTATAATAAAAGTTTAATAATTTGAATTTCTGCTAGGTTAACACTTAAAATAATGGTGCTTATTTCTCTCAACAGTATGATAAATGCAGTTATAATATTATACTTATTTTGGAAGTGACATGCTATTGTTTTAGCAATGAGACCATAAAAGATACATAGATTTATTCAAAATAACGTAACTAGTAAGAAGTTTAATTGGGAGTCAATTCTAGAGCTGTAATAGGACTTTAAACTTCACTTGCTTTGTCACAAGGCATTCAGAGTTATTTTGAAACTGTTTGGAGGATCTTCTTACAAGATAGTTACAAAGAAATAATAAAATGTGAAATAAAGTATCAAATTTTCACAGTATATTCTGGACAAGCTGCAGAAAACAAATCAGAAACAGCACCATCAATTCCCAAGATCACCAGAGACTGTCTGAAACAGGAAGATCTCAATACTCATGAAAATAATTTTGCAATTAAATCACCAAAAAGTTCTATCTAGATAATGTTTCATATAGTGAGTTCTCTCTCTATCTATCTATCATCTATCTATCTATCTATCTATCTATCTATCTATCTATCTATCTATCTATCTATCTATCTATCTATCTATCTATCTATCTATCTATTGACTTTGCTCATATTTCCCTGTGTTAAAAATTAAGATGAGAGATAAAACAAAGTTTAGGGAAGGAAGGAGGAAAGAAGGAAGAAAGGATTAAAAAACAAGAAAGGAAGAAGAAAAAAGGAAGGATGAGAGGATGGAAAGAAGGAAAGAGGGAGTGAAGACGTAAAGAGAAAGAGGGAAAGAAAGACGGTAGGAATGAAGAAGTAAAGGAGAAGAAAGGAAAGAATAAAAGAATAAGAAGGAAAGAGGAGTGAAAGAGAAGAAAGGAAAACGGAGAAGTGAAGAAGGAATGAAGAAAGGAAAGAAGTAAGGGAGGGAGGGAGGAAGAAAGGAAGGAAGGGAAGGAGGGAGGGAGGAAAGAAGGGAGGATTGAAGGAAGTAAAGGAGAAAGGAAGGATAAAAGGAAGGGAGGAAGAAAGGTAAAAAAGGAAATAACAATCCTGCGACCAGAAAAGCTATGGTTATGTAACATGCAAAAAATAAAAAATTACATACCAAATTTCCCACAGCGAGCACATGTTTGAATTCTTCTGTCATTGGGTGATGTTCCATAGCCATAAACAATGTGTTTAAGACTATACAAATGGTAATAGCAAGATCTACAAAAGGATCCATTACAATAAAATGGACAAGCTTTTTGAATTTTATCCAATGGGGAGAACAATTCCAGATCAGAAATGTGTGTGCAAATCTGTACCACCAAGGGGGGCACTTTTTTCTGGACTCTTCAAGTTCTGGGAGAAAAAAACAAAACATATAAACATATCATTCTATCTGTTCACATCTCTAATGGCAGTAAACTTGAATGTTAAAACAAACTGCTTTAGGTTTTCCAATACAAAATCTATTTCTGAAAAATTACAGAATACTACATAAAATTACTTTTTTACATATTCATGTATCAATCTTAAATTAGATAAAGACAGTGAAACCAGTGGCTGAAAGTAGATATGGGCCTCACTCAGCAAAACATACAGCACTTGTGATATTAAGCAAGAAAACCAACTTAATTTTTCTGTTTTTTTTTTTTTAATTTTGGTTTTATTTTATTTTACTTTGAGGGTCACATGGGCCATGATCAGGGGTTACTCCTGGCTCTGCATTCAGGAATCATACTTGGCAGTACTCAAGGAACAATTTAAGATGCTAGGGATCAAACCCAATTTAGCCACGTGAAAGGCGCCCACACTGGTATCTTATCTCTAGCCCCCAAACCAACTTATCATAATAGTAAGTTTCATTTTCAATAAATAAATATCTGCTTTTCTCAGTGTCATAATTGCAAGCTGAAAATAAAAATACTATTTTTTTTTGCTTGTTTCCAGATAGAAACAAATCTAGAACCAACAGAACAGAAATAATTTATGGAGTGATTTAATTAATAGCTTTTTCTTATCATTAGCCCATTTTCTTGGCACCATAAATTTAGGATCAGGTGAAAAGTGTTTTCCTATCATGGGTGTGTGTATGGTGGTGAAACTGGGTTATTGTGTGGGTAGTGAGGTTGAGCACCGGCACATTTTAAGTTGCCACCTTTGACTCTCTTCAGTATATCTTGAAGCCCAATCATTACTCATATTAGATTCCACAAATTACTCTCTCTAATTACTTGTCATCTTCAGTATATCTTGAAGCCCAATCATTACTCATATTAGATTCCACAAATTACTCTCTCTAATTACTTGTCATCGTAATCTTAACAGATATGACATCATATATTATATCTTTGTTCTGTTCTTTTACATCAGTGCTCACAGAATGGCTCAAACCAAACCGGAAGCTATCTGGAAGCATGCATTATTTTATTGTGTGTATTACAGAGAAAATAAAATTCAATGAATTAAAGTTTCTGTTATGACAGAATGAGAAAAGCACATAGCTCTAGGTTAACCTAGTTTTTTATTGTTACTTCTCTTTGAAAAATCCTATCACCTAGTACATTTTCTATTGCTAAATTTTATTTAGTAAATGTTTTACTAAACTGTATTACTAAATAAGTTGTCATCCTGTTTAAGTAGTGTTAAAGTTTATGGGGTTTTTGTTTATTTGTTTGTTGGTTTGTATTTTGGGGCCACACTCGGGGGTGCTCAGGGATTACTCCTGGCTCTGCATTCAGAAATCGCTCCTGGCTGGAGAGATAGCAGGGAGATAAGGCGTTTGCCATGAAAGCAGAATTCGAATCTCAGCAACCCATATGGTCCCCTGAGCCTGCCAGGAGCGATTTCTGAGCATAGAGCCAGGAGTAATCCTTGAGCGCTGCTGGGTGTGACCCAAAAAGTAAAAAAGAAAAAAAGATAAAGAAAAGAAAAAAATCACTCCTGGCAGGCTCAGGGAATGCTGGGATGCTGGGATTTGAACCATCATCCATCCTGGATTGGCTGCATGCAAGGCAAGCACCCTACTGCTGTGCTATCTCTCTGGCCTCAGTTTATGGTTTTGATGCTTCCACTGACCTCACCTCACCAACCCCCAAAGTGATCAAGATCCTACACCACTCTCCATATGCCTTTTCTAGTCCTTCCCTTCATCCTCCAAGTCCCTGTCCTTTGCTCTCTCTTCTTTGCTTATAGCTTTATAATTTAGGGTAAATGTTTTGTCAGTACTGTCTATTCCTTTGTGTTGTCTCTCTTTCTCTCTATAACACTACAGATGGTATCTTTCCTACTCCCTCTGACTTATTTCATTAACATGATCATTTCCAGATACATCAAAGTTTCATTGAACTGCAAGATGACATCTCTTCCTGTTTGTATAATATACTATTCTAAATCCATACCACAACGTTTTTATCCACTTATCTGTCCCTGGGCATTTGGGTTATTACCATATCATTCTATTGTAATAAATACTGTGATGAATGTAGATGTGTACACATTTTTTTGAATTAAAGTTTTATGTTTGGGGAGATGTCTAGAAATGAAATTTGTATGTTAGTTCATATATAAAAGTCAAGACCTTAAGATCTGAAGATAATCTATAAAATACATTAACAAAAACATAGACAAAACTCTTCAGGATATAGACCTCAGTGATATAGACCCCATAATATTATTAAACCGACAAAGATAAAATACCAAAAATAAACAAATGTGATTATATCAAATTTAAAAGTTATTTTTTGCATGTCAAAAAAAACTTGTTAAAATAGAGAAAAAATTTTGCATACAATATATCAGAAAACATCAAAATCAAAACTATATAAAACACAAGGGTCAACAACAAAATGACCAATAACCCCATAAAAATTGGGGAGTGAAGATGAACAGAAAGTTCCACATAGAATACATATGATAACAAACAGCTTTATGAAATGCACTTATTTTCATTTATTAGGAAAATATTATTATATTATATTAAATATATTATTTCCTGTTATTATTAGGAAATTCAGATGAAGACAACAGAAAGATACTAATGCCTGTTTCTAATTTAAGCATATAATTAATATATATAATATATATTTGCATATAATTTAAGCATAAGTATATAAAGAGTCCACAAGTATTCATTGATTGTCTTTACCATGGTCAATAATCATTTTATATTTTTAATAAACTAATTTTAGGCTGACCAAAATAACTTTTTTTTAAATTTTTGGGCCACATACAGTGATGCTCAGAGGTTACTCCTGGCTATGCACTCAGAAATCACTCCTGGCTTGGGGGACCATATGGGGCACCGGGGGATCAAACCATGGTCTGTCCTAGGCTAGTGTGGGTAAGGCAGACACTCCAGCCCCCAAACTTTATTTTTTAAATACAAATGATAAAGAATATTAATACATACCTTCTACAGTGTTTGTTAATATGCTTGCTCTACTCATTGCTCTTTGTCTGAGATGAGGATCATTCAACATATCCTCAGAAAAAAGGAAAGAACTAGAACGTCTTTTCTTATGTATCTGATTTGTTGTGCCCTAAAATAAAAAAAAATTATTATAACAAATTTTAAGGGCATCGTTAAAGTAAATATATAGGCATACTGTATCTGTGTGTAATTAAAAGTATAAAACTTTTTGTTAAACTTAAATCATAAGTTTATTGCTGACTGGTTCTTTAATAAGTGAATTCCTTAACCTCTCTTAGCCCAAGTTTTATAATGGTATAATAGCAATAACTGTCTTATGTTTTATTATAAAATAAAAAATAAAGTGATGCAATTGTATTGCTAGAATTACTCTCATTATTTCTCTTTCCACATATACAATTTGCTTGTGATTGTATGTGTGGGTACAGAAGGGTATAAAACTCATTACTCTTTAATCATTTTCTTTAATAATTTGTTGAGGTAACTGCATTAAAGGAGGTGACAGTAATAATCATTACTTACTGACAAGGAAGACATTACTTTTTTGAGTGTCTAATGATTAAATGACTGAGTTGGAAAAGGATAATTAAGACTAAAGAAAACTGCACTAAATGGAGAAAGTAAGATCCATCTGAAAAAGTGTCTCCTGTCAGGCAGGAGAATGAGCTATCTTAATAAAATATTTAAGTATAAAGGTGAAAATGGCTTTTTCTTCATCTGAGCAATAACACAAATACTGTGCTAGTTCAATGAAGGCCAACAATGCATACATGCTCACACACATATATCAACTAGTATTAATATTAAAACATACAAACAACTATATAATTTTACATTCTTCATCTAACAACCGACATACTGCTTATATCAGCATACATATATGCACAATTTTTCAAACAGACATCATTCAAGCACTTTAAGTTGTGTAGTGGTTTAGATACAGTTCTATATATGAATGTAATAAAAATAGATATAGGCATAAATTTGTGCTTATACATAAACATATATGCATGTATGTATATGTGCATTATATACACAGGCATATCTGGAAATCATTTATCTGTTTTATCTGATATAATCCCTAATTTCCTGGTTTTCTTTATGTAGAACTTTTTTTCTAAGACAAATTAGAATTTTTTTGTTTTTGTTTTTGTTTTTGTTTTTTTTGTTTTTGGGTCACACCCGGCAGTGCTCAGGGGTTACTCCTGGCTCCATGCTCAGAAATTGCTCCTGGCAGGCACGGGGGACCATATGGGGCACCGGGATTCGAACCGATGACCTTTTGCATAAAAGGCAAACGCCTTACCTCCATGCTATCTCCCGGGCCCCGACAAATTAGAATCTGATGAGTAAACAAATTCTCCATATTTCTAGTGTCCTGTTACCTTGCTATGCACTTTTTCATCTGAACTATAAACTATGACACAATATTATTTTTACTGTGCTTCAATTCAATTCCTCTAGATTTAATGTTTTAAAATTTACAACGAACAATATAACATTAATGGTTTTCTGTATAAAAATGTTAAATAAAATATTTTATGTAAAATTACTTCGAAATTTGATACAAATTTCATGATATTGCAGACATAACACATTTACTTGGAAAGAAATATATAATAAAGATCTGATCCCATATAAACTCAACATGCTTGTTTTATGTGAAAAACATCTTTGACAAAAGGGCTGAAGCTATCTCATGCAAGCATAGAAGTCACAAGTACCTAAAAGCACATGCATTCATTCACTATGAAATATGTGTGTGGCCATACATTTGAGGGAACATTATTTACATTCAAAGAACTGAAAAGGTATGAATCCATGCATGGACAGCATTAGTTTAAAATTTGTGAGGTTTGTCAAAGCCTTTGCTGATATTTAATAATGGAGAATCACATAAGAGTTCTAAAGAAGAAACTTGGAACTCTAAAGGCCAGAAAAATCTTACTCCCAAGACTAACTAAATCCTTCTAATCTCTTTCAGGCATCTAAAAATCTTAAAATTGGTTGAGAATATTTGTCTTAGATCATTCTCCTCTTCCTTTCATTTTGGTTGTGGTGTAAGAAAATCCTGGAGATGTTTAAGAATTCATGGGGTACTCTGCCTTTGTACTCAGAGGTCACTTCTGAAAGCACACTGAGAACCAAACATGGCTCTAGGAACTGAACAGGGGCCAGTTACATGCAAGGCAAGTGTTATAATCCCTTTACTATATTTGCTCTCCAATCTTTTTTCCTTTTGTTTATTGTATTGACATATACATTGTAACTTTTTTCAGACTCTAGATCTAAAAGTTTTCTTTTTAAATAAAAAAAGTTGCCTTAGTTTCGGGGTATCATATCTTTTTGTTCTTTATATTTCTTTGTTACGATATCTATAAAACATTGGAGAAAGCAACATATGGTGGTTAAATCCTGAAAAGAAAATTAAAAAGGATGCAGTTCAAATTTCAGGACTACTGTGAAGTGCCCATGGGCAAACTGTTCTTTCTGTGTGCTTTAATAATTCTCCATGGAAAAGAAAGCATAGCGATATATTACTTCATAGGCTTACTGTAAATGATTTGCTACTGTTATTAATAATGCAAATAAGATCCCTTCTAAGAGGATATATAGTAAGTCTTAACATGGGAAAGACAAAAGGAGGCAGTAACTAAACCAAATTTAAAAACCAAAGAAATGTGACATAATAACCTCTCAACCTGCTAAATAATATCTTCACTGTATTAACACATCTCACATTTTTTTTAAAAATAGGGCTCACACTATCACTTTTTGGGGCTATTAGACAGTGTGGGCCTTAAGATTTAGGGTTCAAAGCAAATGAGGTCAGGATCACCAGGGCCATCCCCAATGGTACTCAGTGAGTCATCCTCAGCTTACTGATATGTATCTTCTATAAAGTCTTTTCTTAAGTAATCTTTTATAATTTTTATTATAGCAATAGATTGTCTTTCATTAGATGCCTAGCCCTAAGAGAAGAGGACCATAGTAATGAATGAAACAAAGGTGTGTTTCTAGAAAAAGACAATTGCAAAATGCAGAGCCATTCATGGAACCAGAGGCAAGGACTCTCCGGATGCAAAATGAGGGTCAGCCATGCCTGAGCTATTAAAAACATCCTTACGCTGTCATCAGAAGTTGCCTTATCTATTATCACCTCTGGCAGAAGCTGTCCATTGGGGAGCATGAGGGCTGACGGTCCATCAACCAAGGAGACTACACCATTGCAGTCCACGGCACTGTGCATCTTCCCGTTCACCGACAGCATTGGGGGGGACCTACTGGCTTGGCTGATGTTACTGCTACGCCGCTCTGGCGGTCTGTGGGGCACAAACAATGAGCCCCTTCTGCTTTCAATGTCTCCAAAAATGCTGTGCTCATCATCTGCAAACTCAGTCTCAGATCCAATGTCTTTTCCCCGAACCCTGAAACTGAAAAGGCTTGTTCTGCTGCTGCGCCTTGCAGAAAACAAGGAGCCACGAATGCTGAGCGGTGACTGCAGAAAAAAAAAGAAGTGACAATTATGTAGAAGCACCTAAAAATAGAAGTGCATTCACACACTCTTGGAACCAGTGACCTGAGGACAAGTAGCTCTACTACTTTAATAGAAACTTTTTACAGAAAAGTAACATTGAGGCCCAAAACCACAAGGCATGTTTTTGGTGCATTCCAACACTTAGAACTCCATTTTATATAGTGGTGATAGCTCAGTTTAAGAATTACGTCTGGGACCGGAGAAATAGCATAGAGGTAAGGCGTTTTCCTTTCATGCAAAAGGACCGTGGTTCGAATACCGGCATCCCATATGGTCCCCTGTGCCTGCCAGGGGCGATTTCTGAGCCTAAAGGAGTAAGCCCTGAGCACTGCCGGGTGTGACCCAAAAACCAAAAAAAAAAAAAAAATTGCCCTCTAATGGCAATGAATTCACAGCATCATAAAGCAATAACATTTGCAAGCAAAGTTGTCCCAATATCAAAGAAAATAAAAGTTCACTTTTCTATGACTTCTGTTCTGAAAAAATTATATCCACAAATCAAACGATGAATAATCTGTGGAAGTATCTAATTCAAAAAATGAAACATTTATCATGTAAAAGACTAAGCGGCAGGCATTGCGAAAAATGGAAAATGATTATGACAAGACTTTTGCCTTAAAATAGCTGCTCTCACACGTAATCAAGCTCTATATCCTCTAATAAATTATGAAATCTTTGAAGGAAGAAACATTTGTTCTTGTGCGTTTTAACAGTGTCTCCAGTAGAAGCTAGGAATTTTATTTTGTTTTTGTTATGAAGCCAGACCCGGCAGTGATCAGGGCTTACTCTTGCTTCTAGGCTTAGTAATCATTCCTGACATGGCTCAGGGAACTATATTAGTACCAGGGATTGATCCCGGGTTGGCCATATGCCAGGCAAATACCCTATCCACTGAACTATTATTTCAGCCCAAAGCTAGAAATGTCAAATGAAGACATTAATGAGAACAAAAGTAAAATGTGTAGGCAATATCTACAATGGCAAAGAATAGAGAGATTAGTTCCCAAACAACAAAATATTAGAGAATACAGATGAAATTGAAAATATAAAAAATAGGGAGCTGGGCGGTGGCGCTGAAGGTAAGGTGCCTGCTGCCTTGCCTGCGCTAGTCTAGGATGGACCACGGTTC
>PVKC010005332.1:0-33402 GCA_004027635.1 Crocidura indochinensis | reverse complement strand
GAATTTGGAATTTGGATTTTTTATGTGAAGTTTGATTTCATCTATGAATAGTAATAATACCTTCAATTCTTTTCCAATTTTAATCCCTTTAGCTTTCACATTTAGTCTTATTGCTAACTAGAACTTTCAGTTTTAGGTTAATTAATAGTGATGAAAATGGGTAATCATTTTGTGCTTAATCTTACAAGAAAAGTTTTAAATTTTTAGTCATTGAATCTGAAATTATGGTGTGACTTTCACCATCATGACAGCAGTAGCTTTTATTCTGATGTTTTTTCTGAGAAATGTTTACACACACACACACACAACACACACACACACACACACACATATATGTTTTTCTTTTAAGTCTCAGCTCATGATACTTATGTGTAACTCCTGCTTTTGCAACTCAGGGATCACTTCTGGCAGGGTTGGGGTACCATATGTGACTGGAGATCAAAAATGTGTAACTAATATGCAAGGCAACCCTCTACTTATTGTAGTATCACTTCATACCATAGTTTTTAATATTAAAATTATGTTGGTTTTATGAATTTTTGACGGGGGGAGATTTTGGGCAACACCTGGTGATGCTCAGGGGTTTCTCCTGGCTATATGCTCAAAAATTGTCCCTGGTTTATATCTTACTGTTTTTATCCAGTACCAATACCACAATTCAATGAATATCTCTCATTCATCTCCTGCCTCCTCCTCTGGTAACCTCAGTCCTGTAACCTGAGTGTAAATACTTAGATCGTTTGATTGTTCTGTTCCCTTGTTATTTTTATACAACAACTAATGGATCCTTTCAAAGAACTAGAGTACAGATATTTTGGAGTTTATTTGTCAATGTTCTGAAGACATTGCACAGTTCCATCTTTATTTTGCTTACAATCCTATTTTGTAATTTATTTTGCTTATAATCCTATTCCAATTTTCATTTCAAAATTTCTAAAATTATAGTGGAGAGATTTTATTATAGTCAAAGTTCATAAGTTACTGTTTCTTTGAGATTGAATAAAGTAAAATATCTGGAAGAAAAACTACCTTTTAAGACTAAATTATCTCTTAACAATTATTAAAGTCATTAGAATTAGTTTCCCAAACTTATTTTTTCCTAAAAAAAATGTATGCTTTTTTTGTAAGTTTGAATTTTTTGTCTTTTAAGAATATTAAGATAAGTAAACTTCTCCTAAGGCCTTTCTTTCTTTGTCCCTGTTGTTACAAAATGCTCTCCATGTCTATCCAGCTGTGCTGGCTGTGTGTCAGTAACATGAATCACTGTTCAAAGTTCTACCACACAAAGAGGAAGTAACACAGATACAAATAAAAGATATAGCAATTAAATTGTTTTTATAGCTAAGAAACAGTTGAGGGAAACATGGGGTAATTTTAACCAAGGACTGTCTTATTAACTATACTTTTTTTTTTATTTGTCAGCATTATTGGTGTTTCTATTAGTTGAAGGATATGAAATGAAAATAGGATAGAAATGAAAAGCAGTCTCCATAGCTATTTCTCAATTATATTTTGATAAGTTACATTTTGAAAATGTTAGCAAAGATTTTGAATAGTATATCACAAAAATATTTCTTATATTTATTAAAGTGTCATAAAACATTTCTTGCTAGAGTGTTAACTAAATTATTCCACAGATCCCCAAAATCTTACAAGAGTCAACTCATTGTTAACCTATGAGTTTAGAATTTACTATCCTTTAATCTCTTCCTAGGTACTGATTCGATCTCGGGGTTCTGAAACTTGGAAAGAATCCCATAAATTATATTTTTTCAGATAAGAAAATCAGGTTGCAGTAATCTTAAGGGATTTATCAACCCATGCACATAAATTTTGTCAATATCAAGATTACAATTTATTTTTATGGCCAAATCTACTATGATTTCTAGAACCCGTCTTCCTCCCCCATTCTTTTGCCTGCTTTAATAAACAGCAAAGAAAATAATTCAAAGAATTACTGGTGACTGGTGATTAGCTAATCTTAAATTGTCTAACAATTAAATAAAATTGTCAACTAATCCATATCACTAACACTAGAATTTAGGTGCATTAAATTCCTGGGTAAAACAGTACAAAACCCAGAAGGTTCTAATTAAATTAAAATTGCATTTCTCATCAGGAGAGAAATATATTCACAAGCTATTCTCATGCCTCATAGATGAGAAAGCTTTAATAGAGCCAATTGGCTTCACTAGTGCTTTTTTTTTCCTCTTTCTGTCTCTGGAGAGAAGAGTCAGTAAGAGTCCAAGGGCAAAAGTGAATGTGATGAAGATATGCCACGTAGATTCTCAGAGAAAAAAATAATCAGGCCAATGCTTTCAGAAAAGTAACAAAGGCTAAACTATTACATTCTGAAATTTTAAGTACTTGATTTATTACTGTTTTATGTCCAAATTGTAAATTGGATTTATGCACTTTAATAGCTTTATTAACTGCTTTCTTAAACAAAAAAGGTACTTAAAATATAGTTATTTTATTTTAAACTGTGGATATGATACCTAGATACATGGGTTCATCAGGAAAACTATGAAGTTCTGAAATTAAATATTTATATAATACATACTTTGTGTATTGATAACTTTAATTCGATTTATGCTGGAGAAACCAGTGTTCCTGCTAGTACAAAAAATCAGTTACAAACCAAGATTTCCTGACTATGCAATAAATATTTTATAAGTATTGTGGACCAAATGATTACAGCAACTTTTGTCTGTCACTTTAAAGAGCCCAAATAATAACTTTATTTGTTAGTGTTCTGTTGTTCAAGAGAATACAATGATAATTTAGGAATATATATAAATACAATGATAATTTAGGAATATATATAATAAATAAATTAAAAAGATGATTAACTATCCAGGAATATAATTCTAAAAGCTACCTCAAAACAGTAAATTAACAAAGCCAGGAAAATGTAAAGAATGACAGGAATGTCATCTTAGGGGATAGAAGGTCAATGAACATTGACCCTTCCCTTTTGTCCTTCTGAAGTCATCCATCTTTTCTTTTCCCCCATCTAAGAACATAAGTTAAGAAATCAAAACAGAAGTCACAATTGTGGAAGAAAGGGAAAGATACAAAGGAAAGCTAGACAAAGATTGGTAGTAGAATATCAAAAGAGAATTCTGGAATCTAGAATTGCTTTAAGAGATTGTATTCTTTAACATGGAGTAGGAAGTATTGCTGTTTTGGTCTGTGAGATAATGTCTTGGAAATGTTGGCAGATGAGGCTGGCACAAAAAGATCAAAGTCGAGGACTTATTTTCAACAGGGTCAAAGAAAACACATTTAGTGACCTATGTCATGTTCATGCATTTGCTAGCCTGGTTTGAAAGGATTTTCTCAGAATTCACAGACCTATATGAAAGTTTATTTTTCCCATGTGTTATGTTTTAGGGACTTTTTCCAGATATTCCAATCAATTTTTTTCTACTGATTCAGAATTTTATTTTATTTTTTGTTACTGTTCATTGTATCAGAGAACAATATGGCCATTTGTTAGGAATGCTATTATGTGGTGCATTTTACCCACATGGGATCCTAAACTGATTAGGCAAACAAAGCGAAGTAGAGGAATAAATAATGATATTTTAAAAATTGCTAAACACTGTCTATATAACTCCTGATATGGAATGTAGTGACAAAATTCACTTCTGGGAAAAGATTTTCAAGAAACCTCTTAAATGGGCATTTGATAGAAAGTGAAACATCTGGGACTGGAGTGGTAGCACCGCAGTAGGGCATTTGCCTTCAGCTGACTCAGGACGGACACAGGTTCAATCCCCTGCATCCCACATGGTCCCCTGAGCCAGAAGCAATTTCTGAGCCCAGAAATTGGTAACTCCTGAGAGCCATTGGGTGTGCCCTCCAAAAAAAGAAAAAAGAAACAAAAAAAGAACATCTGCAAGAAATTAATAAATTATTTGAAATTATCTGTCTAAAAATTTTAAAGGTTTTAACTTTTTAACTTTAGAGATTATTTTATCTGTTAGTTTTATGTATTGTTTGTAAGTTTGTTCCATAAACTGGTGTCTAGTGAAATGGGATGGAAGAATAATAAACAGTAAGTGCTTTTCAGTTCTAAAGAATTGCACTTAAAGTACTTGCACTTAAAGCAGTGCCATGAATGTTAAACAAATTACAAAAACCCTCTTCTTCTTAAAGAGCAATTTAAAAAGTAGATTATGGGGCCAGAGAGATAGCACAGGAGTAGGGCACACAGCCTTGCACACAGCCGATCCAGGACAGATGATGTTCGAATCCTGGCATTCCATACGGTCCCCCATGCCTGCCAGGAGCGATTTCTGAACACAGAGGCGGGAGTGACCCCTGGACGCTGCCCACTGTTACAAAAAAATAATAATAATAAAGAAGAAGTAGAAGGTATCTATGAATTCATTCAGAATTCATTCTGGTTTTGTGGTTCTCCTCCATAATATCCAAAATCTCAATGTGGTCTGATACACATAGTAGTGAGTCAGTGAGTTCTTACAGAAAGTCCACAATTGAACCAAGTGAACAATGCCAGGCATCAACATAGAACAGTGAAGTCATGGTGATTAAAAGGAAGCCAGAATTTCAGAACTAGAGATAAGAGTGATGAGTAGATATGAGTCCCTGTAATAGTTAAGATTATAGTTGATATCTCCAGACTTAATATATCATATTAAATGTGACACAGAAGATTTGGCAAAGTTTAAGTTACCTAGGAAAATGTGATACATAAATTAATTCAGAGTGCTTAAAAGCTAAAATAAGACCTTGTCATTATTATAGAAAACATCTTTGAATTATGTTTTAAATAATATACTTTCAGTGATTTGAAAGCAAATCATTTTCATCAAGAAGATCCAGAGCATGAAAAAGACAGAAAAGAGAGAAGAAAAATCTGTTTCCCACCAAAGATATGGACAAGATTATGTTGCTAAAGAAACAATAAAGGCTGGTTTATGTCAGCCTTTTTCAGAGTGAAAAACATGAACTATTTTCCAGGACATCACTAAAGTCTTTACATATTTTGCATTCAATTCTAAGACTTTTTAACTGTTCGGGTGAAATATGTTTAAGATTAGGGAAACATTAGAAAAGTGAATCTTAGACCTTTAAATAGAAATTAGCAACAAAATTTCATACATTTCCTGTGTTATGTATATATGAATGTATATTAAAGTATCTGTCGAGGACTCTAGGTAGAGTGTAAGTGGCACCCACAAAAATGTTTTTGATCTGAATAAACTCTTAATTCCTTGTGGGTGGCTATATATTCACACAGTCAGATACTCAATGTTAATAGGCATTTGGATAACTCATTTGGTGAAAAAATTCCAAATCTTAAAAATTATATCTATTTAAAATCTCTAAAATATCATGAAATCCTCAGAAATAGTATTTGGGTTACTGTAATTTGATGATTAATGTAATTTATTCTTAGTCCTTTATTTGCATTTACTTTATAGCATAATCGCAGATTCTAATAACAATTTTTCCTTTTCTTTTTTTTTTTTTTGAGCCCACTCTTAGTGATGCTCAGGTATACTCTTGAATTTTTATTCAAGAATTACTCCTGGTGGTCTTGAGAAACCATGTGAGATACCAGGGATAAAATCCAGGTGAACACTCACAAGGCAAACACACAATCTGCTGTCCTGTTGCTCTAGCTCCTCTAATAACACAATTTTAGAGAACTACTTTATAGAGTTTCACTTTTCCCCTAATATTACATTCAAAGTTCAGCTTCAAATTCTTTGGGATACATAAAAAGCTAAGGATCCATCATAGCATATTTGACATTATACTCCTTGAGTCAATTAAGTTTACTCAACAATGTAAAGAATAAGGGAGCATCTGACTTTTATTTCCTGACATATTTTTATTCCTAAATACATGAAACTCTTGAATTAGAATTTAAGTATGTGAGGCCCCATTAACTTGTTGACATTTTTTCAGTTCAAACCCAAGTACTGCATATCATGTTTCCAAACCTGAAAGGCTTTATTCAAGGCTTTATTTTCTTTAACAGTACACAATACAATTGCTCTTTGCACAAGATGTTCATTGGCAAACTGTGCACTCTGTCCATTTGTAATTGCAGTTTCTTGGTCATTTAGAATACTTCAAGTTTGAATGAAACATATTATATTATCTTTGCTTTATTTGTTTTTAGTTTGAGATTTTCCTTTAAAATTTGTCTTCTGGTGGTTAGAGATATAGTACAGAAGATGAGGTGCTTGTCTTGCAGGCAGCCAACCTAGGTTCCATCCCCACAGACTCCTCTGGTCCCTGATCCCTGACACGAGAGATTCCGAATTCAGAGTCTGGAGTAAGCCTTAACCACAGCCCAATTATGGGCTGTACCTCTCAAAAAGATTATTATTCTTTTTCCTTTTCTTCTCTTTTGGTTTAGAGGTCACATCTCAGTGCCCTAACGGCTTACTCATCTCTGTACTCAGAGATTGCTCCTGGTGGTGCTGGGAAGATCACTTACTGCAGTGCTAGGGTTCAAATCAAGGTTAACTGCAAAAGTTTTAGTTCTATTCTGCTCTTCGGTTGGACAATTTCTGATTAAATTTTTTTTTATCATTTCTCTTTCTTTTCTTCAATTCAACTACCCTGCCCTCTTCAACTTCTCAAACTAACCATTGTCATTTTGATATATCCATCTAGAGATTAGAGAGTTCTTTTCTACTTGAGTTCTTTCCAAGATTTTAATCATTGTCTATTGGTGCCAGTGAGTTTCTCAGTTTCTTCATTATGTCTTGCATTACAGCTTCCTCCCCATTTGGCTATGTTGAACTTCCCTCAGTTGGGCTGCCTCACTAGGCCAGATCAGGAATATGGAGCAAAAGTCATCAGTAAGGAGTATTTGGTAGTGCATAGGTTTGCCTGGTGAAACTGCTTCAGCTGAGTTTTTTTGCTACACTTGGAAAGAGAAGTAGTGAGACAACATTGTCTGCAGGACAATGCTTCAAAACACCATTAAACTAGTTAAATATTAATTTCACAACTTTAAAATCAACTTACTAAATAGTATTCATAAACAGACATAAAAATATAAAATAAATGTAATAGTTTTTTTCAATTTTATAAAACACATTATGGAAATTTTATGACTTTTAGTATTGTTTTATTAAAAAGTAATATGACTTCTTTAGGACAGAAAATGAGAACTGATCTTTATAAGTTGTGTGATTCTCTAAAAACACATTGATATCTAATATTACTCTAAATTGTTTTAAAATATTTTACATTGGGGGCCAGAGTGGTGGCACAAGCACTAGGTCATTTGCCATGCACGTGCTAACCTAGGATGGACCGCGGTTCTATCCCCCAACATCCCATATGGTCCCCCAAGTCAGGAGTGATTTCTGAGCACATAGCCAGGAATAACCCCTGAGTGTCATGAAGTGTGGCCCAGAAATCAAAATAAATAAATAAATAAATAAAATATTTTACATACTAAAGTAAAGAAAATCAATATGCTTGGTTGTTTCAATCACAAGTGTCGAAAGATTTAATATACAATAAATCGGCTAATGGAAATGTCAATCAATTATTGATAATAAATAATACAGGAAATAAAATTGATATGAAAAAGTTATTTACACAGACTTAAATGAACACTAACAAAAATTAAAGAGACTCATTCATTTAATCTATTTGTTTAAGTTCTTTCTTCAGTTCAAAGGTCAAAGTCTTCTTTAACAAATGCTCTTAATTAATGGAGAACATAATTGTTTTAGTCACATAGTTTGATACTGGATCAACTTTCTAGAAGCAATTTTCCCTTAAATAATTTAAAGATAGTTATTGTTTCTATTTCTCTTTTGAAATCTCAGTAAGTATAATTCAGCTACACTAGATCAGAATTGCTTCTGTTAAAGAAAGAAGTTCTTTTACTTCCTTGTAAAAACTGTTAGAAAGAAGTAAAAACACATTGTTGCAAATGCAAAGAAGAATACAAGAATATAAGAAATGTTCTCTAAAAATGTGTTATTAATTTATTTGAACAAATAAAAAGAATCCAATATTTTCAGATAGGCCAAATGATGACTAAATGGAAAAAGGTATAAAATAATTTAAGGAGAGTGAGCAAAATATAGAAATTAATGTTTAACCTTATGCAAATTTAGTTGGTAATATAGTAATATGAAGAATAAGTTATGACTCTAATAGACAAAGATAGTCATTGGATGAGGAATGCATATCTTGACTATTTGAACTAAATGAATAATAAATGTTAATATTTTAACAGTTGCAAAGGAGATTTAATGAGCTATCTAAATCGAGTAAAAAATTCTTCCCACTTTCATCATATTCTTAAATTCTGACTCACAGTTAATAAAAATTTACTGTTTGTAATTGCATATGTCATCCTGGATAGTTGTTTATGATATGGGAAAATAGTTTTCCTGTTGAGAATACATTTTTATCAGATGTTATGAACCCCATTTTCTCAATCCTACTAAATGTGTCATAAAATATTAAGCCTCACTGCCCCTAAACAAAGATCTGAACTTGGTTTACTCTTTTTAAAACAATGTAATCACCAGTATTTAGAATGCAGAACATTTAGGAAGAATGGGTACCATGAAATGGAAGTAATGTCCAAAAATTATAATCATAGAGTGAGACAATAAATGAAATAATTTAATGAGATACATTTTTGTGGCTAAAAATTTTTTGGCAGTTTTGTTTAACATTACCTGTACAATTTCAAACTATCGTAATCTTAATGTTATAAAAATGTGTTTGATTTTGGTTTGATTTGATCCAGTCTATTCTACAAGACCACAATTATAGTTATTATTTCCTTCAGGTCTAATCAGATTATAACATTTTATTACACCACAAAATATATTAGAAGTAAATGTAAACTATATATATATATTTTGGTTTTTGGGCCACACCCGGTGACGCTCAGCGGTTACTCCTGGCTATTCGCTCAGAAGTCGCTCCTGGCAGGCACGGGGGACCATATGGGGAACCAGGGGATCGAACTGCAGTCCGTCCTAGGTTAGCGCAGGCACCTTATCTCCAGCACCACCACCCGGCACAACTATAGATATTTTAATTTTTGTTTAATAGTATAATATTATAAGTCATGACAATTTCAACATTTAATATTCAATCCAGAGAGTGACAATTTGGAATATATTAAAAGAAAATAATATTAGATACATTTTAGTTCAGTATTGTAGAAATACACATTAATTATTGAGTGCTGGATGGATGTGGATGATGGTGAGATGGATGGAGGGGCCTTTCTCCTCCAGCTTGAGTCACATGTCTGCAACCCCTTCCTTCTAGTCAGTAGGTCTGAGGGGGATTCAGAATAGCTGCAAGGAAATGATTCACAGCAGTCAGGTTTCAGGAGACGTGAAATTTTATTTAAGACCCTAACCAACATGCGTGACCTATGATATTAAATCTTTTTAAATATGCTCTCTTCAGCTGCCCAGCAACTCAACTCATCTCTATCCCTCCATGTTGCCAACCTCTTCTGCTCCTTCTTGCTGAATCTTTCTTGAATCCCCTCAAGCAATTCTTTGTTACCTTCCAAAGACCCCTTCCAGAAATGGGCTGGTCTTACCATCAGGTAAGTTGATGCAAAGTTAGGGATGGGGTGACAAGTATTTTTTAATCTAACATTTAGTTATTACACTATGACAAAAAACACAGAATGAACAGAGATGGCTTTACAAAGAAAACACCATAAGATAAATCCTAGCTAAATAGCAATTTTCAAAATTGAGGTAAAACAAAACATAGTCACATATTTAGTAATAGTAGTAACAGAACTGATACAAATATAGACATCTGATAAAGAAATTGGTCTACTTACCACTAAAGCTGAATATTTCATCCTACAAAATTAAATACAAATGAAAGGAGGAGTATTCTAGAAGAAAGAAATGAGTATAGGTCAATTAATTCAGTAGGTTGAAATACAACCAGTGTAATCAAAATGTAAGACTATTTTAAAAGTAGAATAAAAATATATGACTTTTATTCTTAGGAAAGTCAATGGAGTTTCTTAGTAGGTAAGTAGCACATGATATAAATGCATTAGGACAATTAATCATTATTTTTACCTGGCCAAAAAAACCTGTTTATGTTTTTCTGATTTTTATTATAATACCACAATTTACCAACTTGTTCATAATACAGCTATTTAGGCATTAAATGTTCAAATACAATACTACCACAAATAACAGCAATGCTTCGGAAAAATTGCCTCAGAAAATCAAGTACTTTGAAATCAATTTAACTAAAGAGGTAAAAGACCTTTACAAAAAAACTACAGAAAACTAATTCAAGAAATAAAGAGGACACAAGGTAATATAAACTTCCCCTGTTATGGATTGGGATGATTAACATCATTAAAATGGCAAACTCCCAAAAGCATTGTACAGATGTAATCCCTATGAGGATACCCATAGCATATTTCAAAGAAATATATCAAATACTTCTATGCATATGGAAAAAGAAACTTACACAGAAAGCTAAAGTGATCTTATGAAGAAGAAGATGGGAGACATCAATTTCTCCAACTTTTAAGCAGTAATCATTAAAACACCATGGCACTGGAATACTTACAGACTCTCAGATTAAATAGACTTCAATGCCCTGAGGAAAATCCTTAGATAAATGATCAATTAATGCTTGATGAAGGAGCAAGAAATATGGGTGAAGCAAAGAAAGATTCTTTAACAAGTGGTGTAATGAAACCTTGTAGGCTACATGCAAAATAATGAAATAAGAACTCTCTTTAAAGTCATGCACAAAAGTAAAATCAAAATGGGTTAAAGATATTGATATTATATCTGAAAGTATAAGGTACATAGAGGAAAATGTAGGCATAACTCTCCATGACATTGAAGCTAAAGGCATCTTCAAGATTCAAATACCAGTCACCAATCAAGTGAAAGTAAAGATAAACAAATGGGACTACAATAAACTAAGAAACTTCTGAACTTTAAAGGAAGCAGTGACCAGAATACAAAAACTGCCAGCAAACGTTTTATACATTGGGTACACATCTTTTACATATTGGGTAAAAGATTAATATCTAAGATGTGTAAAGTTTTGGTAGAACTTACCAAGAAAAATATCTAACTCCATCAATAAATAAATGTAATCTCCTTCAAAGAAGAAATACAGGTGAACAAACAACAGATGAATAAATGTTGCACATCATTAATCATCATGGAAATTCAAATCAATACAACAATGAGATATCATCTGCACCACAGAGACTGACAATTCACAAGTAACAAGCACAACTAGTATTGGTGTCGATGTTGGAAAAAAGGGACTCTCCAACGCTGCTGGTGGAAATGTCAACTGGCACAACCTTTTAGGAAAACAACATGAATATTCCTTAAAAAAAAAAAAAAACTAAAAATTAAGTTTCCAAGCAACCCAGCAGTTTCCCTCCCAGGAATCTAAGAACCTAGAGGCTCAAAAACACAATGCAGAAAAGCTCTGCATTCCTGCGTTCATTGCAGCACTATTCACAATAGCCAGAATTTGGAAATCAAGTGCCTGAGAATAGATGAATGGATAAAGAAACAGTGGCTCATCTGCACAACTTAATAGGATAAATGAAGTCATAAAATTTGCTTATACTAGGATAAATATGGATAAAATTGTGCTTATTCAAATGAGTCAAAGAGAGGATTGAAGTAGAATGATTATACACATTTGTGGAATACTAAAAACAATCGTAAAAATATTGCAAAATACAAGAGAAGAATAAAGAAATATAGAAGAAATATGTCTGCCCTAATGGCAGTCAGCCAAGAAGTGGGGAATGAGAAAGGAAATCTGGGGTCACTGGTGGGAGGAAATGTGCACTGGTGAAAGGATGGGTGTTGGACATTGCATGACTGAAACTCAATCATGAACAACTTTCTAACTGCATTTCATAATTATTCAATTAAAAATTATAATAAAATAAAAATAAATAAAAATGTATATCTTTGAAAGGAAATACTAACATCCTAACTACACATCAATTATTTTTTCAATTCTTTTATAAATAATTTATGTTGGACTAGTTAATATTCTATTTAGATCTACATTGTATATATGTAACATTTCTGGTACATCTACTCTCCAGATTAATACTGTTCTTTTAAGAGTGAAGAAAGTATAATAGACTACTGTGGCTTGATGTAAAATTTATATATGAGTGTGGAAAGCACCCCAAAACTACCTACACAAAATCAAATGATTTATTCCAACTCTCTGTTATAATTTAATCTTTAGCTAAATATAAATAATACAAGTAAAATAATTTTTAAATAATAATCCAGTAATTAATTTTTAATTCAAAAATTTAGTAATTTGTGGGGAGCATAGACTATGCACAACTGTGTTCAGGACTTCCTCCTCACTCCATTCTCAGGGATCACTCCTGACAGAACTCAAGGACCATATCTAGTGCTGAGACTAGAACCTAAATCAACTTTATAAAAGAAAAGTACCTGCTATACTATTTGTTAGTCCCAACTGTACTAATTTTTAAGGTAGCATTAGTTTCTGAAACTAGAGATTATGTTGTATATAATATAGAGTATTAGGCTAAGTAATTTGATTTTTGGTGTTTAACAGAAAACTGTCTTACATGAATATTATTCTCTCATTTTCTTTGTGTTATTTCTTATTCCTTTTCCCACATTACTATCTTAAGTGATAGTATGGTAGGGAGTTTGCCTTGCCTCCTGCTGACCCAGGTTCAATCTCCTGCACTCATAAGGTCCTCTGAGCACTGCCTGGAGTGAACACTAAACACAGAGCCAGAAGTAAGCCATGAACACTGCTGGATGTGGACCAAATATAAACAAACAAAAAACCATTGCCAGTTTAGATCTATATTTTCTTCCAGTCTTTTGCAAGAATTGGTACATATTACTCTTTCATTAATTCATTATTTATTGGTATTACAGAATTAACTCACTGGCCTCCAGAATTTCTTCTCAGTATAACTCCTTCCTAAAACTTGAGAATTAGGATATTTTGCAAAGTAGCAGACCTATTTTGCAAAGTAACAGATCTATAATTGGTCTCATGGGAATATTTAGAACAATTAAGAGACAAAGTTCTTTAGATTTTTAAAAATTATGTTGAACTCTTTCAACAAAATTTATGTTTATGTTTTATAGAGACCATTCATTCTCTAACAGGTTCAAAAGAATCAATTTTCTTTTTATTAAATTTTAATTGTTTTTTTTAGTTCACTGTTAAATATTTTAAATAAATTACTCTAGTCCTTAGAAATTAAATAATAAAAGAAGTAGGCCTGGAAGCCAAATCACTTAACAATGTGGAGTCTGGTCTCTTTAAGAGGGAGTCACTTTTCATTTCTGTTTCTGTGATTTTTGTTCTTAAAGGAAAAAAACTATGAATATTCTAGTTCTTTATTTTAAGAAATTGCAATCAATTTCTAGAACCCAAGTGGTAAATCAATATACAAACATCAAAATATGTTTCAGACTGGAATGTAGCTTAAGTGACAGAACTTATGCCTTGCACAGGTTACATCCCGGTTAGATCTATCACTAGTAAGGAAACGTCTTCAGTGGGCCTGAGAGATAGCATGGAGTTAGAGTGTTTGTCTTGCATGCAGAAGGACGGTGGTTCCCTGAGCCTGCCAGGAGCTATTTCTGAGCATACTGCCAGGAATAACCCCTGAGCACTGCCGGGTGTGACCTCCCCCACCCAAAAAAGAAACTTCTTCAGGAATAATCTTCAACTTTCTGGAAATGGCTAAAGTAAGTGCCTATATAACAAAAAGAATTTCAGCACTATCAACAGATACTAGAGCTCCAGAAGAATTAATGCTACCCATGAAAGAAAATGTGAAATTGTGTTTACTCTTAGTAGCCATTAGGATTTGTAGTGATGATCAATATAATCATAAAGTAAACTTTATACATACTGTATATACTCGAGTATAAGCCGACCCTAATATAAGCCAACTCCCTTAATTTTATCCTAAGAAGGGGAAAACTTAGTGACTCAAGTATAAACAGAGGTGGAAAATGCATCAGCCACAGGTAGATTTCAAAAATAAAAATATATACCCAAAGCAATTACAGTAATTGAGAAATCAGTTGGTTAAATGTTTTTCAATAGTTGTTGCTAAAGAAAAACTGTAAGCTAGCAACAATAACTTTAAAACTTTAAATAAAGTGCAGAAAACTGTAGCTTAACAGGTAATCAAGCTAAATCACAAAGGTTAAAATCCTTCAAAACTGGATTCCTCTCCTCATCATCTGTATGTCCAAAGAGAGCTTCAGTTGTATCTGACTTGAGGGTATCAGCATAAACATTGTCATCATCACTGAGTTTGCAGATATCATCAGCACTGCTGTGGGTCTCATACAAAGTGCAGAATATTGTGGGTTAAATAGTTCAGTGGCATCCAGTTCAGTTCAGCCACCTACCACTTCAGCTCAGCTGAGACCTGTGGACTGAGATAAAGCACTCCACCTCCAGCAGACGCAGAAGATGACTGGAGAATACATGTATGACCCAAAACAAGTTCGGGTTTTTAGGCACGAATTTTGTGCCAAAAAACTCGGCTTATACTCGAGTGATCTCTTCGTAATTCGTAATAGCGATCACAAGCATTTGCATTAATTAGGTTTAATTTTCATAGAATTCTCTTCTCTCTCTCTCTCTCTCTCTCTCTCTCTCTCTCTCTCTCTCTCTCTCTCTCTCTCTCTCTCTCCTTTCCTGCTGCCATTTTGTTATTGGAAGAGGATCAAACTCTTGGTCTCAGACTCCCATTGATGTCACTCTACTGTTGAGTAAAACTTTCATACCTTAGGTGCTTTCTCTTACGAATAAAGAAATTGGACTTGATAATAAAATATTGACGTGAATTGCAAATCACATTGTTCATATTGGTAGAACTATATTTTAACCTATCTGCAGAGTCCAGAACATATTCTTGTACTTAGAATATTTTCTGCCTTACTCTGCTATCAGAGAACATCTGCAGAAACCAACAAAACTATAATATATAATTCACTTTTATTGCTGTCTAAAATAATTTTTATTTTATTTATATTATTTATATTTACCTATACAGTTGGTTAAAGGGTATATTTAGAAATCATTGAATTGATCTAAAAATCTATTTTTCAGAAATCACCCTATGACAATTTATTTCAAGTGTGAATTTAGAAGAAAAGAAATGTTTCATTGATTTTATTTTCAATGTGTTTTAATATATATGATAAATTTGCTCCTAAATTTCCTTAAAACTAAAAAAGAATTTTTTCTAAATGTATTTGTCCATTTCATTTTGTTAATATTTAATAAAAAAAATGCATTAGCAGTTACTTTAAACTTCATAATTTACATCATAACATCTGGATAAGCATGTATAAATATTTTATGCCAAATAACTAAAATGCATGAAAAATGTTTTTGGCACTTGTTAGATTTTTCCATTTATTTAAATTATGCTTTTTTGTTTCTAGTAATTGGAAATGAATGCATTTGATTCACTAATTTTTTCTACTTAATACTGTATTTGCTTTTATAATCTATATCAGTTTTCCCTGAAAAAATTGCTACATAAAAAACTTCTCATTCTAATGATACTTAAATACTTATTAAGTACAGCTTATTTTCCTGTAATTTTTAGTAAGAAATTTAGTTACATCTTTAAAAGTTTCCAATTTACTTGTTTTTTCACTCCTGGATGACCTCAGATATATTAAAGTATGAATTAAAATATGTGTAGAAGAAATGCAATTTGGGTTGGTCATACCAACAGCCAACACAAACTCCTATATAGCCATTTATATTTCAATAATTAAATTAATGTCTGCAAAGCTTCACGATATGGGAGAACACCTAAAAATTAAAATGGCAGCTGTCCTTTTGGACTTAGTAAGTTCAATGATATGCAAGTGACGTTAGTGTTGAAAGAGTGCAGACATTTAACACAATTTCTCTATTTTTATTTTACATCACTTGCCAATTACTGTATAGAAAATCATTGTATATTAAAAGTCCATGAGAGGCCAAAATACAAGAAAATTTTAGTAATAAAAGTAGATCATTTATTTAAGTTCCATCCTGGGTCAGCCACATGCAAGGCAAACTCCCTACAAGCTGTGCTACCACTGCAGAAGGAGAGAGTTGACCCACATTCAGCTGTGCTGAGGGTTACTCCTGGCTCTCAGGATTCATTCCTGTTGGTGCTGAGAGCAGGGCAAGAGTTATACACAGCATAACTGGGTATCAAACCCACTCAACCACATATATGTTAAACTATCTCTTGAGACCCAGCACTTATATTTCAACTATTTTGTATTTTGGTGTAAATATATTTAATCTTATTCTCTTTATAACTCATTGGGTCATTCTTGAGCATTTTTTTAAATTCAATAACCATTGAGTTCACAGATTTCTGTTTTCTTTTCCCCATTATTCTTTATTAAATTTCTCATAGCTTCTTCCCTTATTAAACTTCTGTTTTACTTACTATTCTCATTTCAGTAAGAACCATTAAAATTATTACCTAAGTTTTTTATTAGAAAAAACCTTTTCGTCAGATGGTCTTATAGTTTCTTTCATATGTTTATCCTTATATATAAGTGCAGGTAAATGCTCCATTTATTTATTCTATCTGATACTTTATGGAGGCTAAGGAGTATGTCCCTTGTTGAAACTTGTCATTCTACTTTGAGTCTATATTTTTTCTTTGCTTATATTAAGTAAAATTAAACAGGAAATATTAAACAAGAAATATGAAAGAGAGCCCTACAGTGAAAGTATGCACCCCAAACTTTGAAGCAGTATTCCAGAATAGTGTACTCCTGGGTTGTTGTTACTGTTGTTGTTATTAATTAGAGTACTCCTCTCTCCAATTTCTGGGAACTCTATCTTTGCTCTTTGCCTGTGAGGAATTTTAGAGGCACTTACCCTGGTTCACATCACTGTGGCTCTTCTCCCACTGAGCTACCTCCCATGATTACAGTTGTAGCCCAGCCAGGTAATGCTGGTCAGTCACCTTTTTTCTTAAAAATATTTATATTAGATATAATATTCTTTTTTTGTTTGTTTTTGGGTCACACCCAGCTGCGCTCAGGGATTACTCCTGGCTCTGTGCTGAGAATCATTTCTGGCAGGTACAGGGAGCCATATGAGATGCCGGGATTTGAACCATCATCCGTCCTGGGTCGGCAGCATGCAAGGCAAATGCCTTACGGCTGTGCTATTTCCCTAGGTATAATATTCTGAGCTGGTATCTTTTTCTCTTATCTTAAAAATGTTATGTCATAACCTCTTTGGCTATGTACAATTGTATGTAATGTGAATCTCTGATTTTCTATTTGATCTTTAGCATGTTCTAATTGTTTTATTTATTTTTGTATTTAATCCTTATTTTCATTTTTGGGGGGGAGTGCGAACGCAGTCCCTCACTACCACAAATTATGCAGTCAAGTTTCCCACATTTGGGGAAATCGCAAGGGTCAGCACATCCGGAGTGCAATGGATAAGGCTCACCCTGGGAAAATGGCCTTCGTGATCATGATATCTCCGCTGTCAGGTAATATATTAATCCTTATTTTCTATTGAAGTTTTGGTTTCTATTTTTATAATGCCTCATTTATATGTAAAATTGTCATTTACTCATACTATTTATTCAACATGCTTTTCCTTTCTTAATGTCTTATTTTCATATAATTTACTTGTCAATCTAGTAGATTATATAGATTATGAATTGGCTTTATAAATTGCAAGTTAAACTTTTAGCATGTTCCTCTTTTTATTAGTGCTAGGAATAAAATTTAGGGCCACATGCATGAGTAGCATGTTCTTCATATTCTAATTCAACAAATATTCATGCAAACTATTGTACAATCAGTATTATTGTAGGTGAAGTTTGAGTTAAATATAACAGAAAGTGGCACATTTAGAAAATATCATAAAGTATGATTCTGGGTCAGAACAATAGTGCAGTGGTAGGGCATTTGCCTTGCATGCTGCTGATCAAGGATGGATCTTGGTTTGATCCCAGTCTCCCCATATGGTCCGCCAAGCCATGAGTGATTTCTGAGTGCATAACTAGGAGTGACCCTTGAGTGTCACCAGGTGTGGCCCCCCTCAAAAGAAAAGTATGATAGCACAAAAATATGTAATCTCTTAGTGTCACCAGGTGTGACCCAAAAAACAAAAATATAAAGTAAGTTTGCACAAGCTATATATACATAAAATGATACAGATGCCTGGCTTAATGTTTATTTGTACAATGATCACATTCTATCAAGTTTATTATCTCCTACATTTATAAGTATTTATTTCATTTTAACTGTAATTAACTTCTACAATGTCATTAATACAAGTTACATAATTTTTATCTTCATTTTAGATTAATGTCTAACTTACAATAATGTAAGTGAAAAGTGTAAGTGCTTATGTATAGAAGTGTTTAATAAAATTCAATAATATTTATCTCTGAGGAAAGAGGTAGGATCAGGGATCTCTTAAGATCTGGGATGTTAATGGATCTCAAACAAGACTGTGAGTGAAACTCCAAATTTGACTTCTGGATAAAGATGAATTGAAGAACTTTTTCTAAAAATTTATTGCTCATAAATTACTTACATTTAAAAATATTCCTTCCTGGACTGGGAAAGGGTCTCATTGATAAAAGCATATGTCTCACATGTGGGATTCCCTGGGTTCATTCCCAGACTCCTCAAAGTTTTAATCCCTCAGAAAGATTTATTAAAATAAAACAAAGTAAATTGCCAACAGTATCCTTTTTCCCTTCCACTCCAAAATTTCATTTGCATGATTTCCTTTCAAATATAAATATTTAATATATTTTAACTATATTAATTTAAATACAAATGAAACTCTTCATATGAATAAAATAATTAAAAATATATTTAAATTAACATTTTAGAGCCAGTAGAATGTTATATACTTTAAATGTGGATTATTTGCCAAAGTTGAACATATTTTACTTTTACATATGTTATAAATTATATATCTGTCTATCATACCACATGTTCTATACACAAAATGTTGGAGGCACTTGATGGATGTTTTTGTTCCTTGCTGCTTGGGATGTCTGAACCTACTTTTTCCATATTAGCAAAGATATTATTTTTAGCTCCAACATTAACTTTTAAATTCATTAGTTTGGCACACTATGATAATAAGTAATATGGAATGTATTCTATACCTTAAGGAGTATCCATAAAATTACAGTACATTTCTAAAACAGTCCCTCTAATGGATCTAAGTCAAAAAGTGATTCAAATGAACTAAGAATACTTACAAAAGGTTGCTTTATTTTTATTTCTTATTTCACACTTTTATCTAATTTTATGTCAGTAAGGTATAAATAAAATGTATAAATTTGATTCATTTACATTTTCTGGGAATCTAAATGATATTTAAGAACTATTTTAATGAATTAAAATCACTAGAATCTAAAATCTGTTTAATAACTATTTGAATTAACTAAAATAGTGAAAATCCACAAGGTATTTAATAATTATTTTAATTAACTTATTATACATAAGAGTTGCTCCATGAAATTTGGAGGTAGCATATTTCTGATGTTAGAATTTATGTCTAATATTTTCTAAATATTTGAGCTGTTAATAAGGAATTTTTTAAATGTTATATTTTTATCTATTTATTATTGGTCATACCCAGATGTGTTCAGGGCTTACTAATTGCTTTGCACTCATGAATTACTAGTGTTGGACTGGGGTAATCATATGGGCTACTAGGTATGAAATTTTAGTAGGTCTAGACAAGTACCCAACCTGCTGTATTATCTTTCTAACTCACAAATGTGGTATTTTTAAATGTGGCATAAAACTATAACATGGTATGAATTATTCTTATCATTATGTTGACCAACATTGCAAATCTGTAACATTTTTATTATATAAAATATGCTGAGCAAAGACTTGGTAGAATTTCCTAAACAAAAACTTATGGGAAAATACAAAAAAAAAAAAAAAACCAACCCTCCTATCTCAGTGTTGTAGCTTATTATTCTTTCTTCTTAGGAGTTCAGTTAGTCTCAGTACACAGTTTCTCTCTCTTTAAACTTTGAATTATCAATTTAGTGAGTAATTCAGCTTCTTGGAATATTCCCAGGATAAATGAAAACACATGTACACAAAAATATTCTCAATGTTTATACTACTATTCTTCATAAAAGTCTGATGGTATAAAAATGAAATATTCTTTAACTAGCAATGGGTTAGAAATGTGATCCAGGGCAAGAGAGAGTCTGATTAATCTCTCAGGTAAAGAGTTTAGAATAGAAAAATGGAGGATCCTCTTGGAAATCAAAGAAAATATATCTCTAGCTGAACAGTAGAGAAAGATAGAAATCAGAAAACTTCAAACTGAAATAACAGGTCTGAAAAACATGGTAGTTTAACTGAAAATCTAAATGGACAGCCTCTCCAACAGGGTAAGAGCAGCTGAGGACAGAATCAGTGAACTGGAAGATCAAATGCAGAACAACTCCATACAATTGAAGAGATTGGGAAAGAACCTTAAGGCAAAAAAGCATACAATGGAAAAAGTACTCAAAGAATGTGAACAGATGAAAATAGAAATCTTTGATAAAAGAAACAATATAAGAATCATGGAGTCCCAGAAGCCAAGGAATGGGATCCCCAGGAAGAATCAACAGTAAAAAGAAATCACAGAGAAACTCCCAGAGCTAAAGACTACATGCAGTCAAATCCTGCATGCCCCATGAGTACCAGAGACCTGAAGGAAAACACCCAAAGACACATTCTAGTCACAATGATGAGTCCTACAGGTAGAGATAGAATACTGAAAGCAGCAAGATCAAAAGGGGAAATTACATTCAAAGGAGCATCCATAAGATTTACATCAGACATGTCACAAGAAAGTCTCAAGGCCAGAAGACAGTGATGGGATATTGTGACAAGACTGAATAAAATGAATGCATCACCTAAAATACTGCACCCAGCACAATTCATGTTCAGATTTGAAGGAAGGATACATAGTTTCACAGATAAGTAAAGCACAGAAACTTTACAGATGCAAAACCAGCCATAAAGGAAAAACTGAAAGGTCTACTTTAAGACAAGATAGACCAACTGACACACCAAACTTATACACAAAGATGACATTATATCCCATGACAATCTTCTCCCTCAATGTCAATGGACTAAATGCACCAATTAAGAGACACAGTGGTGAAATAGATCAAAAATATGAATCCATCACAATCATATATGTAATCAAAACGTTTAAATAAAAAAGGAAAAATAATCAAAAAAGAAAAGAAAAAATAAGGCCTCCCAATTCTTAACACAGGCTGTGTTCTTCACACGGACTGTATAGAAAGAGGAGGTACAGTAAATGCACCCTATATACACCTCAACCCACACCCTTGCCTGTTCTGTATTGGAAATTGGGGACAAAAAAAATATGAATCCAATTTCTGCTGCCTTAAAGAAACACACCTGAATAGTCAGAACAAACAGACTCAAAATCAAAGGCTGGAAGAAAATAATCCAAGCAAGCAACACCCTTAAAAAGCTGGGGTGGCCATATTAATATCAGACAACACAAACTTTAGACTCAGAAAAGTTGTAAGGAATAAAGATGGACACTTACTAATCAAGGGATATGTGCAACAGTAAGAAATCATACTACTAAACATATATGCACCCAGTGAGAGACAAGCAAAATATCTAATACAATTTTTGATAAATTTGAAAGAGGATATCAATAATAACACAATAACTGTGAGAGACCAAAACATGGGCCTGTCAATACTTGATCGGTCAACCAAACTGAAACCCAATGAAAATATACTAGTTCTGAAAAGAAAAATGGAAGAAAGAGGCCTAGTAGATATATATAGAACATTCCATCCCCAGAAACCTGGATACACATTCTTCTCCAATATACATGAGTCATTCTCCAAGATAGATCACATGCTGGCACATAAAACATACTTCCATAAAATCAAGAGGATAGAAATTTTGCAAGCTTCCTTTGCTGACCATAAGGCTCTGAAATTAGATGTGAGCTACAAAGGAACACAGAAGAACTTTAATACCTGGAAATTAAACAGCCTGCTACTGAACAACGAGTGGGTCCGAGATTAAATCAAAGAGAAAATCAAAGCTTTCCTGGAAACAAATGAAGACACAAACTATCAGAACTTATGGGAGATTTTTCTATACATGGATATATATAAAAATCTATTATGCTGAGTGAAATAAGTCAAAGGGAGAGAGATAGACACAGAATAGTCTCACTCATTTATAGGTTTTAAGAAAAATAAAAGACATTTTTGCAATAATTCTCAGAGACAAAATGGATGGTCTGGCTCATGACATGGAATTCATCACAAAGAGTGATGAGTGTATTTAGAGAAATTACTTTGAGAACTATAACAATGTGAATGAATGAGGGAAGTAGAAAGTCTGTCTTCAGTACAGGTGGGGTGTGGGGGTGGGGAGGATGGAATAAAAGTAATATTTTATATATATTTTAGTTTTCCTGGGAAGAACACATGGAAAGAGAAAGTATTTATTGCTCTTGTGTAGATCTCCCTAAAATTTAGATGCCTCTAAAAATTACAGTGAAAATGTTGGAAAGGAAGTTCCTGAGTGGGCAATAAGCATTGTTCTGAAGAATTTGGGCTTTAATAGTATAGGCAAGTAAGCATCTGACTCTTTCTTAGAACTTCTCACTACTTGTATTGGCCTTGTTCAGTCTTGCATTCCTAAGGGATGGTCTCACACATTGTTTATTTATGTTAAACCAGACCCAGTTGCAGATGGATGGGGAAAAACAAACACTAGACATTTCTGAAGGAATCTCCTATCAAGAAACTGATTAGATGTGACTATCATCTAACTATATTATTTTAAAACTTTACAGGGAAAGACCAACATCCTACCAGACATTCATAAAGCAATTGCTGTCAGTTAGCTGTGCACCTCACTTCCCCTGACCCATTCCCTTAATTTATTCTAACTGATTTTCCTATCCAGTGTTATATAAATACTATCCCCAACTTTGAAGTGAGATGGCTCAATATTTAGGTTCATCATTTTTTCAGATTGCTAATGGTTGCATAATCTATTTTCTTCAATCAGTTCTTTACTCTTAAGTATAGATTTTGAACATAGGCAGCAGAACTTGTACACAGTAACAAATACGCATTGGGAAATAATAGTTTAGTTTAGTTTTTAGTTTAGTTTAGTTTAGTTTAGTTAAGTTTTGAGGTTATACCCGGCATTATTCAGGAGTCACTCCTGGCTCTGTACTCAGAAATTACTCCAGGCTGACTCCAGGGACCATATGGGATGCCAGGATTTGAACTACCATCTGTCCTTGATTGACTGCTTACAAAGCAAACACCTTATCACTGTCCTATCTCTGGCCTAGGGAAGTATAATAATTTAGATTTTTTTTTATGGTTTTTGGACCACACCTGGTGAAGCTCAGCGATTACTTCTGGCTATGTGCTCAGAAATCGCTTCTGGCTTGGGGGATCATACGGGACTCCAGGGATTGAACCAAGGTCCGTCTTGGATCAGCCGTGTGCAAGACAAATGTGCTACTATTGCTATGGTTCCCCAGGAAGTAATATTTTAAACAAAATCATTAAACAGAAGTTGGTGTTTACTAAATGTACCAAAATCCCAGGGTATATTCAGAGATTGAATAGCAGACAAATTTATTCTTATAAATCAAAGTAATAGCATTTAAATAAAAAGATTCAAAAGTTAGGAAATTGTTTGACTCAGTCACTTTATGATAAACACTTAAAAGGATATCATGTCCCCAATTTTCAGACTGAAAAGTACTAATCTATAAAATTTTATGTATTTGACATTTTCTTAACTTAGAGCTAAGTGCATTGTTTGACAGAGTAAAGACAGATGTTATTTTATATTGTAGTAAGATGACAAGATATCTAAATCATAAATTGTTAGAAAAGTCTTAAAAGAAACTCCAGTTTCACTTGCAAGGCAGTTGTATATCACCATTTCTTTCTAACTATCAGATAACTGAACATTTAAAAGACAACTATATTTTAGATTTATAAGGAAACAAATAACAGACAGATTGGTATAAAAACCAACAACAATAACAGAGACTAAGTACATTCAGACAAAAGTTTAAAAATAGAAGTTACCCTAGGCTCTGGGCCCAGTACTTGGGTAGAACAAGTTGAATGTCAATTGAAAAACTGAAGGTTTAGTGTGGACAATTGTGAGAGTTAAAACAGGGACCAAATCACTGGGGACCAAAGCAATCTTGTGCAACTTACCTCGATGACCTTGGCCATGTTCCTAGAATAACTGAGATTCTCCTCCCATTTCATACTTTCACCAGGAAAATTAATTATTTTGGAAATAAACCAGAGTACTCTGTTTTTCCTAATAAGGAATACTCTCAGGGGAAACTTGTTAATCAAATTCTAATATTTTCAGAGTATAAAGGAAGATGGGAAATAACCAATAAGTACTCCAAGAAGTAGTCCACTACCACCACCTAATTAAGGCAGGGTACCCTAAGAGGAAACAACAAGTCAGGAACTTTTGTAATGCCTGTAACAGACTCATTAGAAGATTCAAGTCTAGTCAGGTCTATTGGATTATAAAATATTCTTCTCCTCACACACAGTTCCATAGAACTACTATGCCCAGTTACTACCTTTTCTTTCAAAGTTGAATGTGGGTTTACTGCCCAGTGTACAAGAAAGGCAAATATTGTCACATTAGCTTCTACATAAAAGAAAAGGCTTTGGCTACAGTCTGGAGTGTAACGAAGAAGGTTAGAGCAATGCTCAGATCTTCCATCCTTTATTTCAGATTATTTATAAAGGTAGGGAGAAAGCCTGGAAAATTTTATCTAAGGGAAAACATAAGGTGGGTTTCAAGATAAAGAGGAATGGACCATTAGGTTATTAGTTTCCCTTCACTTCAGGATGAGGATGTGTTTTCTGTAGTTTTTTTTCTTGTAGTTAACATTAAACAGTGATGTTTTCCCAAAGGTAAAAAAAAAAAACTCGTGTGTGTGTGTGTGTGTGTGTGTGTGTGTGTGTGTGTGTGTGTGTATGTGTAAAGGAGGAAGGAAGGGAGAGAGGACAGGAAAGAGAATGAGAAAGAGAAAGAATTGAGAGAGAAAGAGAAAGATTATGATTAAAAAATATTTTCATTATTGTTATTTTCTAATTCAGTTACAATATTCTGCCTCTCTAGAAACAATTCTAGAAAGAATGAGAAGACTCTTATCTTTTGGTCATTTAAATTAATTGCAATTTTTCCTTATTTCTGAGGGTCATGCCAGTTAGCACCATTCCCTTTATGCAGCTTTTTATTTTCATTTAGTCACCATGGAATCATGAAGTTAATTATGAAATTAATGAAGTTATTCATTATTGAGCTTCAAGCATATAATATTCCAGCAGTTCTCTTCATCAGTGTCTGCTTCTTTCAACAATGCCTCTTGCTTCCCACCCACTTGTCTGCTTCTACAAGAGACATTTTCTTTTTATGGTTTAGTTTTTACATTGTTATTTACAGAGCTGTTGCTATGTTGCTAATAAGGTTTCCTACATGTTGTTTCACCACCTTTCAGCTTCTGGCTTAGCTTTTTCTTCCACCAAACATAGTAGTTGTCTCCTCCCTGTCCTATGCCCCAGCCACCTCAAGTGACTCGTTTCTAACTGAATCTGGCTCTCATGTTCTTTTTCCACAATCTATAGGCATTTTATTTACCTTTTTTTTATCCCACATGTTAAGTATATGAAGGTTTTTATAATATTGCTCTTTGATATTTGTTTCTCTGCCAGCTTTCCCATCTACGGCCTACCAGGTGAGGCGCTGTTTGGATTCTAATAAATAGGTGATGAGTTGGGAAGTCAGGGTCCTTTTCGGCAGTAGGCTGGCGGGCTCTTGGTTTGTGGAGCTACTGGCAGGCTGACAAAGGATTCTGCGTCCGACTCTCTCACCTTTTTACCCTCCTGTCTGTGTGGATTATTTGCCACTGATAGATATTAACCACCATCGCTTCCCCGCCCTGGGGGCAGGGGGATGAGAATAGCTTTCCTGTTCTTGGAGCTCTTTGGGGGAATCAAGCCTCAACCAATCTTGGAGAAAACATCTCTCTTCACCACAAATGAGTGAGATCATTCTGTGTAGGTCTCTATCCCTCTAACTTCACTCAGCATATTTTCTAGGTTTCTCCACCTAGCACTATCCACAATAGCCAAAAATCTGAAAACACACAAGTATCCAAGAATAGATGACTCGATAAAGGAACCATGTCACATATACAAAATGAATATTACTCAGCCATGAGAAAAAAATTGTCATTTATGTGACTTTTAAGAAAAAATGCAAAACCTACCAAAAAAAGATAAAAGAGACACTTTGATATAACAGACAAATCATTAAAACCAGCCATGACAGAGATGTTGGAATTGTATGAAAGAAAACTTAATACACAAAGCATTCTATAAAGTATAGTGTTTACAAATAAATTGGTAAGATAAAAGAGAGATGAAGTTCCAAAGGATAAATAAAAGACCAAAATAAATCTTAAAATCCCCTGTTGAAGACAAGAGAGAAAAGGAGGTAAAGAAACTTGTCTTTCATATAGTTGACACTGGTATAGCCATATATAGTCTCTGTACCACCACAAGTAATTATCCCTGTGTACAGAGCCAGGAGTAAATGCTACCATGTGTGGTCCACCATATTCTGCTTTTCCACCCTAGAAAATGTATTTTCTCTTGATCATATTTCTTTATCTTTTTCTCCTTTCACATTTCTCTAGGTAAATTTCTTAAAATAAATTATTTTAATTTTCTAAAAAATTTAAAATACGCTCTTGATCACCCACAAAAAAACAGGAAAGTGTAGTAGACAGGAAAAATTATAAAGACTAAGGGAGACATCATTTGCAAGCATTTTCAAGTATTAATGAAAACTTTATGTATTATTCTAACTATGCAAATAATAATTTTGAACATCAGTGATTTAAATACAATAATTAAAAAGATAGACGTTATCAGAGTGGACCAAAATGAAAAATAAGTCTATGAGAAATCTAATTTAAATAAATATATAGGTCAGTAGTTAAAGATGTAGGAATGAAAAAGATATAGGTTATCAGAGTGGACCAAAAATAAAAATAAGTCTATGAGAAATCTAATTTAAATAAATATATAGGTCAGTAGTGAAAGATGTAGGAATATTAACCATGCAATAATACTCAAAAGACAATTTTCATAATAGTATAAGATAAAGTGCTTGATAGTAGAAGTTGTTCGATTTAGAAAGCCCTGTTAATACACAAGAGTAAAGGGCAGATGTAAAATAGATTTTGATCATCATTTCTCTACATCTAGATGGAGAATTAATTGAGATATTATGTAGTACTTACTAAGGTAAGTGTTGTTTGTATTGATTAAATTTTTCCTGTATGACTCTCCATATAAGATATATGAAAAAAAGACATAAAGTTATACCAGAATGATATCACTGTTTTCTAAATATTATCCTGATTCAATTTCATTAATATTTTCTTTATCCACTTCTTTACTATGTATCTCACAGCATACCATGTATCTCACAGCATACTAGGTATCTCACAGCAGAAATAAAAAAGAAATGATGTCTGTCTGTCTTAGCTATTTGTACTTCTGAATTTTATTAGTAGTTGTCCTCTGACTTTGACATATTTACCTCCAGTCTTAACTGATAAAACCTAAGAGCCCACAATTGATGGCATCAATTATATCAATTCTGCTTCCCAAACCTGAGGTGTTTAGAAATCATATATTTCATTTTCATTAGTTATAAATTGTCTGTAAAATATGTTCATGTTTTTTCACTTAAGCTCTTTTATTTTGTAGATTAATAAACTTAACAAACTTCAATAGCTTTTATGTTCTTTTATAGACATGAGCACATAACCACACAGAGCTTTGTAAATACCAGTCCTATTAAAATCTGGCTGGTATATTTTAGCACACAGTTAAATTTGGGCAAGTGAACTGGAAATAATTATTTTCCTTGCCTCGATGACACCATTCTCAGTTATTACATGCACTTTGAGTAACAAGTACCAGCTATGGGAACAGTTTAATTTTTAGTACCCTCTCTAAGAGGTGTAATCAAAGCCAAAAATATTACTAACAAGATCATACCACACCCTAAAATAACTAGTGGTTTATATTCCTATGTTTTGAGAAAATATATTCATATTTGTTAGTAACAATGACTGTTATCATCTAACCACATGTCTTATTCATAGCATGATGCCTACTAAAGTACATGGCCAATTATGTGATTTTTCTACTCTTCAGAAATAAATATTTATAAGAAAAATGTAGTCTGAATATATGCAAAATAAAGAAGATAAATTGCCATTCCATCTTCTTAAAAGTGAGAACCACGGTTCCCAAACTAATTCTTTGTTTACAATAATTAAATATAATAACTCATAGTTTTACATACTTACATAAAAGAGTCATGCTAAACCATAGTACTAGCAAAAAAGCAATCATTATCATCAAATCAATTTTCTAGGGTTCAATAGGTCAGAGCTTTTTAAATTATTTTATTTAAAGATAATGCATTACATAGTTGACATAACTGATCATAATTCATTTGTTTCAAGATAAGGAAAAGTAAAGTTATTGAAAAATAGAAAGAAAACTAAAAAATAAAATGAAAAAAAAATAAAAATAAAAAAATAAAATGGAAAGGTAGAAAAAAGAAAGAAGAAAAAGTTCAGTAACAAGTATATTTGCAAAACTTATTGTATTTTCAATAAAGTTATTAATACAATAGCGTAAGATTTAATAAGCTTTTTTAAAGATAAGAGATAAAAATACAATAAAAAGGTGTGTGGGTGTGACAGTTATTATTGTTGTTTGCATAGCACAACAAAATATAGGGAAAAGAAAAAGAAAAAAACCTTTGACCTAGTAAACAGGGAGACCTCACCCATGAAGTATGAAGTATCCTGGCATAAGACAAACTCCAGGCTACAGGCATACTAAATTGTCTAATCCCAAATTCATTCTATGTGGTCCCAGTAAAATCTCTTCACAATCATTGTTGCTGTCAGGTTTTTGTAGTTAGAGATCCTGGTTTCTATATAGATCAAATGTTGAAGTCAGGGTGATGCAAAGCATCTTTTTATTTCAACCCATGATTAGGTGGCAATGCAGAGAACCCTGCTCTGAAAGCAGGTTATTTTTGTTCCCAAATCATCAGGGTGTCATATGAATCCACTCTGGAGTAAGTTACTGCCAGGGCAGCAGTAGGACCTTCCCTAGTCTGATTTCTGGTGCTGGTGTAGAAAACTGATGTTTCCATAGATGGGATCCAAGGTTCAGGGGTGAATAGTCAATGTCCAAACTTCTGAAGCCTAAACCAAGTATCTATGACAAGTGTTAAGGGTGTAAGGCCCAACTGCAATATAAAATTCATGTGTTCTTATCTCTATTATATATTGTGTAGGGTTGTTGTTGCTACAATTGAGGTTTGTATAATTGCTCTTTGAATAGTTCATTTAGGGTTGATTTGGATAGCACAAATACTGCAAGGCTTTTTTTTTTTTTTTTTTTTGGTCTGAGTATGTTTTTAACTCCTCCTTTCATGTAAATAGTTCTGCTGGATAGTGGACTCTAGGTTGAATGTTTCTTTCATTTAGTACAGGTGTGGCAAATAAGTTTGACACAAAGAGCCAAAGTTTTAAACTGTGAGAGTTAGAGAGCTACACCACGCAGTGACCTGCCCAAACAGACAAACACTCACACAAAAGCATATAATTTTAACACTAATCTATTAAACACATTGCATTTTGCCATTTTGAGTGAGGGTAAAAATCCTGCAATGATGGTGAGGGTGTGATGTGTACTCCACACTAAGAACTAAAGGCAAGATGGTACCCAACGTATGACACACGGGTTCCCCCCCGCCCCCACCCCCCCACCTCCCCGTCCATGCAGTTGTTTTCGAGAGATGGGAGAAGGGATGAGGTAGCCTGGGGCGGGACTACGCATTCTGAGATCTCTCCTCAGAGGTCCTTCCTCAGAAGCAGCAGAACAAAATCCAAACTTGGCAAAGAGCCACAGTATACTAAATAATGATAAGAGGCAAAGAGTTGCATTCATTTTGTCCAGGAGCAGCATTCATTTTGGCCGGGAGCCACAGGCTGCGTGTTCACCACCCCTTATTTAGTAGTTTGAATATATCATTCCACTCTTTTCTTGCCTGGATTGTTTCAAATGGAAGATCTGGTTAGTTTCTTATGTTGTTTCCTTTTTACTTGAGGTTTTATTTCTCCATAGTGCTTTAAAGAGTTGATCTCTCTCTTTGTTTTTTGTCATTTTTTTTCTTTTTTCAGGTAACAAAATGTTTCCATTTTTTTAGTCTTTATAATATCTTTATTTAAACACCATGATTACAAACATGATTATAGTTAGGTTTCAGTCATAGAAAGAACACACCCCTTCACCAGTGCAACATTCCTATCACCAATGCTCACTTTTACCCCCCACCCCATATTCAAGACAGGCTTTCTACTTCCCTCACTCATTAACATTGTTATTCCAGTTCTCAGTGTAGTTATTTCTCTAACTGCACTCATCACTCTTTGTGGTGAGCTTCATATCATAAGCCAGTCCTTCCCACCCTCATCTCTATTGTCTTTGGGAATTATTGCAATAATGACAAAACCCATAGATGAGTGAGACTCTTTAATGTTTCACTCCCTCTGACTTATTTCACTCAGCATAATAGATTCCATGTGCATCCATGTATAGGAAAATTGCATGATTTCACCTCTCTTGGCAGCTGCATAATATTCCTTTGTATATATGTACCTTAGTTTCTTTAGCCATTCATCTGTTGAAGGGCATCTTTGTTGTTTCCAAAGTCTGGCTATTGTAAATAGCGCTGCAAAGAATATGGGTGTGAAGAAGGGATTTTTGCATTGTGTTTTTTGAGTTCCAAGTGCTAAATCCTATCTGCTAACAGTGGTTCTCAAACTACAGCCCACGGGCCACATACTGTATTTGTTCCCATTTTGTTTCTTCACTTTAAAATAAGATATATGCAGTGTGCATAGGAATTTGTTCGTAGTTTTTGTTTTTACTATAGTCCGGCCTCCAACGATCTGAGGGACAGTAAACTGGCCCCCTGTTTAAAAAGTTTGAGGACCCCTGTCTAGGAAGTCTATGAAATAAATTGAAATGACGCTAATGCATTCACACAGTTGGGGAAATGGAGGACTGATAGGAAGAATGAGTGTTTTGCTAATGACCTGGAAGGACACTAGGAAAAGACTCAAAAAGACAGACACATTTGCCTTTGGTGTGAGGTTCCCTATTCCCTCCCCAACACCAACTTGGCTGGCCCCAAATGGCAACTGGTCAGTGATGACTCTGGAACCCAGAAGGAGACTAAGGGAAGGCTGGAAATGGGGCCCTCATTGAGCTTGGTGGAGAAAATTAGGGCATGAGACTCCCTTTTCCTAACCAGACCCAGACTCAGGCCTGACTATCCCTAAGGAACAAAGATTCAGCAATGTCCAGATTAGGGCTTCTTTTGTTTGTTGGTTGGTTTGTTTTTGTTTCTTTTTTTTTTTTTGGCAGTGATCCGGGTTTACTTCTGACTTTACACTCAGAAATCACTCCTGGCAGTCTTGGGGAACCATATGGAATGCCAGCATTCAAACCAACATCCTTCTACATGCAAGGCAAATGCCCTACCTCCATGCTATCCCTCCAGCCCTTAAACTTTCCACTTACGATCTCTTTTACTATTCCAAATTTATATGCTACTCTTGCTATATGATTCAATGCTTTTATTTCAGGGTCTCCAATATTTTTAGGTCTATTTGTCCTTTTTGTAAATTTTATTCTGTGAGAGTTGCTCACATCCAAAAATTACAAGAAAGCTGAATAGAAAAGAAAACTTTATTGGGGTCGGAGAGATAGCATGGAGGTAGGGTATTTGCCTTGCATACAGAAGGACGGTGGTCTGAATTGTTTGCCTTGCATGCAGAAGGATGGTGGTCTGAATTGGTCTGAATCCCAGCATGTCATATGATCCCCTGAGCCTGCCAGGAGCTTATTTCTGAGCATAGATCCAGGAGTAACCCGTGAGTATTGCTGGATGTGACCCAAAAACCAAAAAAAAAAAAAAAAAAAGCTTTATTGGCAAGAAAATAAAAAGCTATCCTGCTGCATACACTGTAGAATAAGCCTTGGAAAGATGAAGGGGATGGTCTGACTTGATGGCAAGTAGACGGGGAGTCATATAACAATATGTAGGCGTTTAGTAGTCTTCTAGAACAATCTTGCATATTTATGAAAATATGAGAACACACAATTGAGTAATGCACAATTAACATGCATAACAGCATATTGCTTATACAGAAAATGAGAGAAAAATGTCACCAGATATGTCTTTGCATGAGATAATGAGCTAACACGGCTGCTAGAGTGCCACTCTGCATCCCAATGATGATCTGGTGTCTGGATTCTATAATAGCAAGAAGATTCACTTTGGGTTCAGACAAAACCAAAAGAATGCAATAATGTAGCTACTTCCAGGGTGGGGTGGAGTGGAGTGGGTGGACATGGCTGGGTTGTCCTATTGCTCAAGCTACAAACCTCAGATCAGGGTGTTTTATTTTCTTCATCTCAGTGTCTCTGAATTTGTAAAAGAAGGAAAAAAAGGCACAAAAGTGGACACAGTTTAATAATTGTATTGCACTCTCATTGAACTATGTTAACAGTCACAAATTAATTTTGATTATATCAGTTCCAAGAGTTAGTGGTGTAGCAAAGCTTTTGGGACACCTGGATTCTAATTTAATTCTCAGACCCATTATGGCTCAGCAAGGGCGATTGAGGTGACGTTGGCAATTTCCTGTATCTCACAGCTCAAGAAGCACCATATCTCTGGACACAGAACCTTATGGCTCTGTTGAACTATTATGGCCAGGGTCCGCTGAACCCAGCTAGGGAGCACCGCAGTCCCGATTTACTTTCCAATTGTTTTACATTTTTAATTTTTTTGTTTTGTTTTGTTTTTGGGTCACACCCGGCAGTGCTCAGAGGTTACTCCTGGCTCCATGCTCAGAAATTGCTCTTGGCAGGCATGGGGGACCATATGGGGCACCGGGATTCGAACTGATAACCTTTTGCATGAAAGGCAAACGCCTTACCTCCATGCTATCTCCCGGGCCCCACGTTTTTAATTTGATCTGAGAAAACTTATAAATGCTGAGCCGGAGCGATAGTACAACTAGTAGGGTGTTTGTCTCTCACGCAACTGACCCGGGTTCCATCTATAAAGCCCCACCCCC
>PVKC010005331.1:0-33439 GCA_004027635.1 Crocidura indochinensis | reverse complement strand
CACTCATCTATGGGTTTTAAAGAAAATAAAAATCATCATTGCAACAATCATCAGAGTCAATGAGAGGAGGCTGGAATTCCCAGTTTACTCCATGAAGCTCACCACAAAGAGTGGTGAGTGCAGCTACAAAAACAAACACACAGAAAACCACCATAATCATGTGAATGAATGAGAGAACTGGAAAACCTGTCTGGAGTACAGGTGTGGGTGGGGTGGGAGGGAGGGGGATTTGGGACATTGGGGGTGGGAATGTTGCACTGTTGAAGGGGGTGTTCGTTACATGACCGAAATCACAAACACATATGTAATCAAAACGCTTAAATTAAAAAAAAAAAGGGGAAAAAAAAAGAAGGAAAAAAAAATAAGGCCTCCCAATTCTTACCACAGGCTGTGTTGCTCACACAGACTGTATAGAAAAAGGAGGTACAGTAAACGCACCCTATATACACTTCAACCCAGATCCTTGCCTGGTCTAGATTGGAAATTGGGGACAAAAAAAATGTTTAAAAATAAGAAAATAATCTGTACTGTACTCTCAAAATGCTGACAAAGTCAGGAAGTAGCTTCAAGATTTCAGTGTGACAATGCCATTATTCTTTGATTCACTGATGCAAGTGCATTATGGCAGCTTGCAGGGGACACATGGCATCCGATCTTATAACAGATACCTTGCAAAGAATTATCACTACATTAAAATAAAATTGAGAGCTACTGTAAAGTGGAGACAGGGAGTGATGTTAGGGGAAAGAAAAAGGAGAGAAAGAATGCAAACTGGCAACTAGTTCATTTAAATAATAATGATGTCAGTCTTTTTACACTGGAAACTCACATGGTGTGGAGTGGTTGATAAGACTAGGGGACTGCAGACTGCGCTGGGCTTAGATAAATGTTTACCATGTGTGATCAAGTGGGAGGGAACTGGTGAGGAAGGGAAAGGGAGGATTAATTTACTTTGTGTTTGGCATGACAATGTGAAGTCTCCTTAGCAATGGTTTTTGTGTTTTATAAAAGGAGATATGGGAGTTTGATCTTTGCAAATGAATGCCTTTTGGCACAGATAAAGTAGGGATCTCTTCACTTTGGCACCTTTTCCCTGGAGTCAGCATTTACAGGAAATCAGCCCTAAGCATGACAACTATGAAGTGTTGGAGATCTCGATGCAAACTTAAGGTTGCAGTGAAGAATTCAGAGAAGATGCCAAATTCTGAAAGGTCAAGGCAGCTCACCAGAAGACAGCATTTGAATCTATATTCCCAAGGGTCCAGGTTTCTGCATTGCCAATAGAGACCATACAAGTTAATTGGGTTCCTTACTGCAGAATGAGAAAGATAAAATGAGGCAAATCACTTCAAAATCACTGTCAAAATTTCATGAGAAATTTAAATTGGAAGAAGGTTGTATTTTGTTTGTTTTTTTCCTTTCTCTCTTTTTCCCCAGACACTAAAGAAAAGAAGACAGACAGTAGAGGTAGAAATTCTCTTACACTATGCAGATTATTATGATTAAAACCTCTTAAGTAAACTCCGCTGCTGGGTATTCTTTATATTTTGTTGTCTTTTTTTTTAATCCCAAATGCTTTTGACATTTCAAAACTTAAACTACCGGTCTTCGAAACCCTAGAGAGTCGACAGAGCAGAAAAGGAAACCTGGCATAATAAGAATAAACAATGATTCTGCATAAGATGAAAGTACATTGTCAAAAGAAAGGTATTATGCAGACAACTTGTGATCTCTCACACTCTTGCCAGTTCTGCTGCTTTGCTTTTCTTCCTTGCTGACAGCACTCTGAGAGTTTTCTGATGCCTTTCTCTAACAATTCTGGTAGCTTAGCTCCCATCACCAGTACTTTTTAAGTCTTCTAATATATCTTTGTATTGTCTTTGCCTTGTGAGTGGGGAGTGAAGATGGTGATTCACATTCTTACATAATGAAAAATGATTAGACTTTTAGAAAACCCACAAAACTTAAAAAAAAAAAGCTGGGGCAATAGTACAGTGAGTGGAGAGCTTGCCTTGCACATGGCCAATCCAGGTTTGATCCCTAGTCCCCCTTATGATCCGCTAAGCATTATCAGGAATAATTCCCAAGTGCAGATTGAGAAATAACCCTTGAGCATCACTGGGTCTGCTCTATGCCTCCGCCAAGAAAAATCCTTAAAATATCTAAACCCTAAACACCTGGGTTATTTAATTATTTTGTTTTTCCTTTGGTTTATTTGCTTGTTCTTGTTTATAAGAGAGGCAAAGTATTACATACTGTCCCTTGACCCAGAACTTCCAAAAGCAATAACACAGGTCTGGGATTTTCATGGAGATAGGGCTGGTGTCACTGAGCTATAAATTTCTATTGTCTCAGGGACTGAGAGATAGCATGGAGGTAGGGAGTTTGCCTTGCAAGCAGAAGGATGGTGGTTCAAATCCCTTCTTTCCATATGGTCCCCTAAACTTGCCAGGAGCAATTTCTGAGCATAGAGCATAGAGTCAGTAATAACCCCTGAGCACTGCCAGGTATGACCCCAAAACTAAACTAAACTAAACTAAAATAAAATAAAATGTCTATTTCTCAACTGTAAGATAGGGAATAGGGGATAGCTCATGCATGGCACTGAAGAAAAGAAAGCAGAAACCTCCTTACAGAGATGAAGAAATTTCATAGCATCTATGGTACCATGCATGTGAGATCCTGAGTTCAATTCCCAGGATGGTGTGATCCAGGAGAAACATTTAGTGTAACTATAATGCCTCCTATACACACTGCTCCAGCAACATTGGCTATGGGTCCCAAATATTGCTGAGTGAGTCTCCTATAGAATGCTTTTATTTTAAAAAATTATAGAATTCTCTACTAAAGTCATGTTTGCCATTAATAGGACAATGATAAGACTTCCCTTTGACCTAGTATTGCCATTCACCTCTAACCACTCATTCTAAATTCCTCTACTTTGGTAATTCCAAAGAAAACTCAGACAATTCACATTTGAGTTTTGCATCGCTAGGTGGGAAAGATCAGTTCCTCAGATGTACCCAAACTTATTTCATCTACAGCCCACTTTTTCAGAAAATGTAAATCACTCAGGCCCCCCGAAAATCTACTTCCTTTGGATGTAGAAAGTGCTAGTAGCACCCAGGGCTATTATGGCCCCTCTCAGTTATCCTAGATAGAACCACTCCCCCAGGGCTGGTACTCTCCACTTTGTTAAATACTGAATTACTTAAGTTAAAATATTTAGAGTCTTTGCTGCCTTCCAGTCATACTTTGTGTTGTTTATCTTGGGTTTCTAGAGAAAGTCCCTACCTTAAAATCTGATTCTATAAGAAAGGCCCAGGCATTCTTATTACATTTTGATGATATTTTTATTCACTAAATTGATTTTTTATTCAAACTCACAATGTGTGTTTATTACCTGGACAGAATTATTCATTTCTTTAGACTATTCCTATTACTTGATGTTTGCATTATGTGACTTAAGACCAGGTTTCTGATGGAAGTTTTCCCTAAAACTCAAAGTGAGGCATGGTGGACACTAAATATTTCCAGGGTCTTTTTGTCCTCTAGGTTGGATGCCTAATATCTATGAAGATAGGATTGTATTATGCTCTTTTATGTGGTTAGTTTCTAGGTCCACAAACAGCTTTGCTCAGGGATCTCACTTGGTCAGGATTAGGGGATCATGTGTGGTGCCAGGATCAAGCCAAGGTGGATTATGTACAAGTCAAGGGCAATATTTGCTGTACTATCTCTCCAGTTCTAAAAATTGATATCAGAAATATTAATTATGTAAAGTAAAACACCAATCACCATGATTCCTCAGTTCTCTGAAACATATATAACAATGATATCTGAATGGTTTTTTAATCCTGATTTTTAATTTCCAGAATCTCATAAAAATATTGCGATGTTTCTTTTATCATTAAAGAACATAAATTGATTGTACCTTGTTTATCATTAATACTCATAAATGTTACTATATGATAATTGTCACTGGTTCCTCTGACTTGATCATAACAGATAATTAATTATATGTCAATCCTCTATGTAGAGAAAACTGATGTTAGAGTAATTTTACTGTAGTTTTTTTCTTACATAATATGTGCACATGCAAAGTAAAGTATTCCTTCCAATAAGTTACTACTTAGAAATATTTCAATGCAATTCTTTTGGCATCACAAAAAATGCCTTTGGGATCGGATAATGAGTATATATGGAGCCAGCGGTTGATCCCATTATGGTATGCTTCAAGGATGGAGAAGTCCTGAATCTCTTAGGCCATGGGAATTCCCTTTCTTCCCCAATGCTTACTGTGTCTATGCAAAAAAAAAAAAAATAGTGGGGGGAAACACCAAACCCTGCCACTCCAGCACCCCTTCTTTTTCTTGTTTTGTTTTGTTTTGATTTGTTAGTTTTTGACTTTATATTCCTTCTCTTTTTTTCTTCCACTTTTTCTTTTTCACTCTTGTGGTTATTATTTGGTGAGGTTTTTTTTTTTTGCAGGGTGCATTTTTTTCTTTTTTCTTCTATTTTTCTTTCCTTTTTTCCCTCTTCTTTCTTTTTTTGGTAGTTGTTACCAAATTTTTTTCTTCCTTTTGTCTTATCCTTTTATCCCCAGTGACAGCAGAATGAATTGGATGCTCAATCTACAACAAGCTGTAAAGTGGAGATCAGATGTACTAGCATTCTGGGGGGAAAGGAAGGAGATATGGGATACATGCTGGGAACAGGGGTGGAAGGAGGACAGCACTGGTGGTGGGAATGCCCCTCATTCATTGTCACTATGTACCATAAATGATGCAGTAAAAGATTTGTAATGCACATTGGTCACAATAAAAATTATTAAAAAATATTTTAATGCAATTATTTTTTGACATTTAAAGTAATATTTTAATAAAAAGATAAGACAAACTTATATACTTATTTCAGAAAGCAGTCTATATTAGAAATTAAAAGTTAATATGTAAAATGTTATGTTTATATATCATTTATTTTTTATTTCGAATAAGAGCAAAATAAAAGAATCATTGAATACAATTTTATTTTATTTATTTTATTATTATTATTTTTTTGGATTTGGGCCACACCCAGTGACTTCGGGTGTTACTCCTGGCTATGCACTCAGAAATTGCTCCTGGCTTGGGGGACCATAAGGGATGCCAGGGATTGAACTGATATGTATCTTGGATCAGTCACGTGAAAAGCAAATGCCCTACCATTGCGCTATCAATCCGACCCCAATTTTATTACTTTTAATTTGAGTTAACTGTCAATGTATTCACATGTTTAATAATTTTAAAACCTTGAAAATAATTTCAGGTTTTTATTATAATCTATAAAGATGTGATTTATGGTACAACTAAGAAAATCTTTTTTTTCTTTATTTAAACATTTTGATTACATATATGGTTGTGATTAGGTTTCAGTCATGTAAAGAACACCCCCTTCACCAGTGCAGCATTCCCACCACCAATGTCCCAAATCTATTTTAATGCAATTCTAAGGTTTCAAAAATACAATGCAATGTTTTCTTATGATTAAGTAATTATTTATCCAGAAACTTTATTATCTACAAAACAAAATGAAGGCATTTATAGATACTATCTGCTAAGTGATTGTATAAGAGAAAAATAACATTAAGAAGGTTACACAGCACTAGTTACAATAGCCATATCTGGAAATGACTCAAGTGACTGAGAACAGATGAGTGGATAAAGAAATTCTGGTACATCTACATAATGAAATACTATGTAGCTGTTAAGAAAAATTAAGTCATGAAATTTGCTTATACATGGATAGATATGGAAAGTATTATGCTGAGTGAAATGAGTCAGAGGGAGAGAGATAGATATAGAATGATCACACTCATTTGTGGGATATAAAATATAAGATAGTATAGGATCTAGGTAACCAGGGACAATAGAGAAGAGAGTTAAGAGGACTTTTCTTTCCATGGTAGCAGCTTGTCACAAATAGTGGGGGATTGGAATTAGGGTAAATAAGAGACCACTATGACAATGATAGTTGGGAGTGATCACTCTGGACAAGAACTGAAGGAGAAAAGAAATTTGTATGATAGTCCTTCAGTCACAATATTGCAAACCAGTTTCTAAATGGATAAAAAGGGGGTCAGGGGATGGAGAGAGAGAGAGAGAGAGAGAGAGAGAGAGAGAGAGAGAGAGAGAATGTCTTCCACAAGGGCAAGCAGTGGGTGGGCTGGAGGCAAAACTGGGAACATTGGTAGCAGAAAAATGCAGCCGTGAAAGGTGTTGAACATTTTCTGCTGAGACTCAGAACAACTTTGGAACTGTGTATATCATAGTGATTAAATTAAAAAGTTTATTTATATAAAAGAAATAATAAGACGTACATTCAGGACCAAAACGATAGCACAGCTGTAGGACGTTTGCCTTGCACTCTGCTGACCTGGTAACAGACCCGATTTTGGTAACTGGCATCCCATATGGTCCCCTGAGCCTGTCAGGAGAGATTTCTGAGTGCAGAGCCAAATGTAACTCCTGAGCGCCACTGGGTTTGCCCCAAAATAAAAAAATAAAACGTACATACAAAATAAAATGTAAAAAAACCTGCAAAAAAAAAGGAAAAAGAATGGATTTACATCTATCAGTTTTAATTTAAACATTCTGTTAGCTATATATCTTGTGGTACAGTACTAAATATTATATAAAGGCATCATGCTTAGACGTTTCAAACTATAGCTTTCTTTTTATGTTTTATGCTCTAATTTATGTTTCTCATGTGCTCTGCAATGTAAATAGCATGGTAGTATTTATATGTAATTTGTAGTTGAATTAATAAAATGAGGGGTACATCCCCAATGTTTCTTTAGAAGTGAGTACAAAAGATCAAGATATGAGTGCCAGTGCAGCACTGGAGCGGAAATTCTTCTCTAGTCTGTAATGGCTGAAGACAAGGGTCATAATTTATCTAGTCTGGAGTCTCTTCAAGGAGCTAATAAACAGGGAAATGAATAAAGGAGTGAATACCCAATGATTCACATTCCTTGACTTATGGGCACTTCCATAACTGTAGTGTTTCAGCCTTATTCTCTCTTAAGGATATAATTCCTGAACAATCTCCATCCTGGAATTGTGGGAACAGCTGACTGATAAAGTTCTCATCAGATAATGAAAAGACTGGGGCATCTTTTTGGATCAAATTTCCCCTTCTATATTTTATTGCTTTTTGTTTGATAGATTGACTTTATGTTTATAAAAATTAAAATACATTTTCCTTAGTTTTGAAGTTGGTTCTTCACAGATGACTATTTATAGATGTGTATATGTTACCTATTTTCTAAGACTCAGAGTTCTTTACTGACTAATAGCACTATATGATGAAAGGTGTGGATGCTCTCTTAGGCCTAATTTTACATAGTATAATTACAGGCTCTGTTAAATTCAGTTTCACATTTATTCAAAACCATAATGCTATGAGATAAGCAAATATGCCCTAGTGTTCAAGGAATCTGAAGTCATTTTACCTTAATAAATTTTTATATATATATAGAAAATGGAAACCTTAGTAAAATTTAAAATTGTATGTGTGCCTACATACACATTATGTGATTATATACGTGCATTTGTTTGTATATGCCTGCATGTATATGCATTGCATCATGTACACACCTATTTGCATACATTTACTTTTTAATTATTATGAGGTTGCTTTTGGCTTCAGATATAGAACCTTATTGGGGCCCAGAGAGAGAGTATAGCAGGTCAGGTACTTGCCTTGGATATGGCCTACCCAGGTTTGATCACCTGCAACCCAGAAGTGATTCCTGAGAGCAGAGCCAGGAGTAAACCCTTAGCATCACCAGATGTGGGCAAACCTCTTCCTTCCAAAATAAATAGATAAAATAAAATTATAAAAAATAATAAATCATCGTGACTGGAGTGGTGGCACAAGCAGTAGGGCATCTCCTCGCACGTACTAACCAGTTTGATCTTCTAGAGTCCCATATAGTCCCCCAAGCCAGGAGTAACCTCTGAGTGTCACTGGGTATGGCCCCAAAACAAAACAAACAAACAAAAATAATAAGTCAGTATTATAACTCAAGCTTTTTATTTGCCAAAGTGACACATGCATTTTTTTTAAATGAAGATATGATGTTGACAAGGCTATAAAATGAAAGAAGGTTTGGAATTTTGGAGAACTGGAAAGTTGTGGTCCATTATGAGTTTTCTCCAAAGAGTTTATTTCCTAACAGCTGGAGCACAGGCATGGCAGGAACATGGAATATCCGGGGCTGATGAGGAGACATGGCAGAGGAAGGAGCCCAAACACATCCTCAGAGAAAGTGCTATTTTTAGTGATACCCTAATAACATCTGGCAGTTGAATTTGTCTCCACCTTTGTCTTCAAACCTCCTGCCTACAGCAAACACACACTGTCAAAAATATATTCACACATGCTCACATACTCACACACTCAAATACACACACACTTGAACACACACATGCACACTTACACATGCTCATATACACATGAAAACTCACTCATGCATTCAAATATGCATATTACTTCATAGAAGCATCTGGTGTAACTTCCCTCAATTCTTTTGATTCTCAGAAGGAAGTAGGTGATTATCAATTATTCAAATGTTTTATTTTGCACATGTGTATTGCAGCCAATGCACATGATGCCCCCACACACATGTCACCCACACAGCTCATCTTGAGATATGCACTTTCATAGTTTCACACTGGGATATTTATTGGGGCTCTCTATGTCTTTGAAGAAGCCCGAAATCTCTCACACCCGTCTCTCTCTCTCTCCTTCTTCAGACTTCTTAAGAACCTGACTTTATTTCAACAAAATGAAATAGAACAAAACAAAGCAAATAAACAAAAATAATTAATGGGAACTTGGAGACATTCAAATTATTTGATTACTTTTCATTAAGTAATATGATGTCAAAATTGCTTAATCATTGCATAGATCCAATCTCGCCTTTCATAATAGTTTGCTTTGGATTTTCCAATTAGAATTTGCAATTAGAATTCTGCCAGTATGTAATTTGAGCTACATCTCGGTAATTTCCTTAGAAAAGAGGTTCCTGTTCACCACCTCTCTTTCTTATCAAGTATAGAAATGATGGTGATTTTCTAGTGGACTTGCTTTATTCTGTTGAATGAAGATAATCTAACATTACTCAGGATGTAGGGTAAAGGAACCACCAGTGGAGCTGCCAACACACACTGAATTTGTTTTTATAAAAGAACAAAACTTTCATCATGTTTGAGTAACTGTTCTTTTGGGATACTCTTAGGTTGTATCCTACTGACTAGACCAACTTTCATGGATAGAGATATAAAAACTATGTAAATAAACAAATAAACATCCTCCTAATTCTGAAAGAAATGACATTGTACCTTTATAGTGCCAGGCTTTCTTCATGCATTTTTTCCCTCATTGTAAATATGTTAACTGTGGGTAGATTTTTTCTTTCAACAGGATTTACTTCATTACTATATCTGCAATTCTTGCGAATTTTGCCTCAGTGTGAGCTGAATTTACACCTCCACTCTAAATAAGAGTATAATTCCTTCCCTTATTTATCTGGCAACATATATATTTTGTTGGTCTATGAGAGTGAATATGCATATGCTTATATGTTTCACTAAAGTCAAGACTCTCAGTTTCTGAGTTTTCTCTCTATCTCACATCTAGAATCTTAATTCCAAAACGCAATAAATGTCCAATATTCTTTGGATATTCTTAGTGTCCAAAGTTTGGTTTAGAAATTAACTGTAAACCTGGTTTTGCTGTGAACCTAAGTATAGCTATAACAGGCTGCAATTTTAAGGTAGAAAGCCTAGTCCTAGAAGAATAACCAGTTCCTGGAACAAAACCTTATGAAGATATTCAAGGAATTGGCCTCCTGGTCAGATATTGGAGGTCAAACAGCAATGGGCAAATAGCCAGATAACACCACACCCTGGAAATGGAGATGCCTGATCACCCCTCTCTGAGCTGAGAGCCCACCATAACCATTTGTCTGATGCTACATTTGAACTACAACCAATCCTGGCCAAACCTTGTATTATGATCCAATAATTTTTAAAACGAACAATACTAAGAGGCAGGGATCCCCTAAACTGAGCCCTTGGTAAACTTTAAAATTGTTATGTAAACCATTCTCAAGCCCCTTGTTTCTTTGGACATGTTGGACCCCAGCATGTTGGAATAAACTTCCTTACATTTACATTACTGCCTGTCTCCCTGAGGGTCTTTTGGGTTTCAGGTCCTGGGTTCTGGACTTCAATAGATATAAGTTTAGTTCTCTACATGTTTTAAACTAAATACTAGACGCCTTTTATAATTAACCTGAGGAACATAATTAAGTTCATTCCTTTCCATTTGTCAAAATATAAAGTGCTAGTTTAAAAGACAAAGATAGCTTGTTCTTTCTCCATGACAAAGTATAAACCTGCCTTCAAAATATATAAAAGAAAAGCTATTGTTGGGATAGAATCATTAGGATCCTAATAACTAGCTTGAAAATTAGCAGCTCCCATTTTATTTTTCAAATAACAGCATTGCGACCTGTTTCATTGCAATGTTTTCAGGATCTGGCATATATTTTTTTTTAATCTTTCATCCTTTGACTGATATATTCTCTTTAATGTAATTACCCTAAGAGGAAAATTCTGGGATGGCAAATGGGTTGCTGTCTGCCTCTAAAGAGACTTTCATATCTCATCACTTAGCTTTCAACTTCTGTGATCAGGAACCCTCAGGCCCACGTTTTAAGGAGGTTTGAAGCTTGCAGAGCTTCACTGTCCTCCAAAAGGTCCAAAATGAGATTACATGATGGGCAAGATCAATTTACTGGAAAGTATTTAAGCAATAAATCTGAAACTTTTTGTTTAGTCACTGTTTCTTGCAAGCTTTGTGGCAGAAAATTAAGCCATCAGAGCTTTGACAAATTAGATATTACTACATCTCATTGTGTATGTTTAAGCTTATCACGCTGAATCGCAGCATTGTAACTGCCTGTTATGCCAACAAGGCCTCCGTTTAATCAGGCAATGCTATTTAGGGGCGATTAATCACCCAACTAAAATGTCATATTAAGGTCACAGAAACTTGAAGACTAAGAAGAGAGAACATTAAAGTGAGCTGATAAATAGAGAAAAAAAGGCATGTGGAGCCGAGGGAAGTTCTGAGCGGGTTGCTTTGTGCACTGGGACTTCACAGCAACAATTGAATTCACCAGATTATGAGGGAGATCTGGTTATTCTTTTGTAAGTGTAGGCCCATAAACGATCAACTCCAGACCACAGAATACTGGAAATTGGTGATTCATGTTAAAGACACTGTATTTCCAGGGATGCCACTTAATGATTTTAATTATAGCTATTCTTTTGGGTCTGAGGACATTCTTTCTACTTCTGTTTTGATTTTTCTTTTGTCTAATGTTGTGCTTAAGGTAATACAGTATGTCAGTATTTTGTACAGCTGCAAGATGTTTATGAAAAAGAACGATTTGAAAAATATGATTCACTTGTTTGTAGAGTTTATTACGGTGTGTTCTCGGACAAAAAGAAGTTTGACTAGGAATTCAGTTTTTTATAGTTTCTTAGATTGATTTCTGCATCATACATATGTGGGTAAAATCATACAGTATTTTTCTTCCTTGGTTCTATTTTTTGTGTGTGCCACACCTAGCAGTGCTCAGGGATTATTCCTGGCTCTGCTCTCTAGAATCACTCCTGGCAGGTCCAAGGGATCATATGGAATGTCAGAAATCAAACCTGGGTTGCAAGGCACATGCCCTCCCCACTGTGCTATAATTCTGGCTCTGTTCTATTTATTTTAACATAATATCTTCAAGATCAAAATATACTCTGAATAAAAGATGAATTAGAATGCTATATGCCTGAAACACATATTTTTTGAAATTAATATTACTTCAACAAACATTTTCTAAAATAGAAATTTTAAGATACCAGGGAAAGAAATGACTGGGGCTGGAGCAATAATAGAGCTAGCTCTATTCTCAACAACCCATGTGGCTGCCTTAGTCCTGTCAGGACCAATCCTTGAGTGTAAAGCCAAGAGTAAGCTCTGAGTACTGCCAAATATGGGCAGAAAACAAACAAAACAAAGACAATAAAAAGTAAGAAAGAAAAAAAGAATAGGATGAAAGAAAGAAAGAAAGAAAGAAGAAAGAAAACAAACAAAAGAAAGAAGAGAAAGAAAGAGAAATAAGGAAAGAAAAAGAGAAAGGGGAGAAAGAAAGGGAGAGAGTGAGGGAAGAAGAAAAGAAGGAAGGAGATAATATTTAGGGTTTGTTTTGGTTTTGGTTTTGGTTTTGGGGCCATTCCTGGTGGTGTTCAGGGGTTACTCCTGGCTCTGTGCTCAGAAGTCACTCCTGGAATGATCCAGGGACCATATGGAATGCTGAGGATCAAACTTGGGTCTGCCCCAAGTCGTCAGAGTGCAAGGCAAATGCCCTAATGCTATGATATCATTCAGGCCTCCTGTTTTTTTTATTTTTAATGCCCCAATGGATATCATAGCAGTCTAACAAATTTTTCGGTCCTTCAAAGTCAAAATGTGTGAAAATTGAAATAGTTTTATTCTACTTTTGAATAGAGCTACAAGAAGACCTGATTCTGTATACCTGTTGTCTTATTCCTATCATTTTAACATGGATATTCTCAATTAATATTGTTTGACTGGATAATTGACTATGAAATAAAAAAATGTGTAAAAGAGATAAAAATTGTCATTGCACTTAGACTTTAGAGGATCAGACAACAGTCGTTCACCTCTGAACCTTGGATCCCTTCTATGGGACGAGCAGGGTTTCCTGCACTAGCATCAGAAATTGAACTTCTATAAGGAAAGGCCCTATTGCTGCCTTTGCACCAACTTGTTCCTGAGTGGGTTCATATGACATCCTGACAACTTGGAAACAGCAACTACTTAATTTCAGGACAGAATTCTTTGCATTGCCAACTAATGGTGAGAGGACTTGAGAAGATACTTTGTGACACCCTGACTTTGACATAGAATCTGTGCAAAAATCAGGATCTTTTAATTACAGAAAGCTGACTGCAACAACCATGATTGAGAAGAAGTTTAATTGGGATCACAAAGAAAAAATATTGAGGTCAGACAACTTAGTATGCCCTGAGCCTCTAGTAGCTTATGGCAAGATGCTTCATGGTACGGTTTCCAAGTTTTTAGGTCAAAGGTTATTCCTTTATGTTTTCCCCATCTTTTGCTTCATGCTTCATGGTACGGTTTCCAAGTTTTTAGGCCAAAGGTTTTTCCTTTATATTTTCCCCATCTTTTGCTACATCTATGCAAACACACATACACACACACCAGCCACACACACACACACACACACACACACACACATACACACACACACACACTTTTTATTTTATTTTATTCTTTTTATTATTATTTCTTTTTTTTTTAATTGGGGCTACTGCCTTTTCATAGAACCTTGGGGAACAGATTACTTTGTTTTGCCTCATATTTTATATTTCTGAATTTTTCTATAAAATTAAGAAGAAAGGAAAAAAGAATGGTTGGGGCCAGGGGTCAAGTGGTCTCATATGCATTGGTGGAGAAAAATAAGGACAGAAGTAAATATCCAAGCCAAAGCCAAAGCCAGCAGAATCAAGAAACTTAAACTTTAATAATCTAAAGCTAAATAGGCCTGTTATATTTACAGGCCAGAGGGCAAAGGGTGGTGGTATAGAATGCACTCTGGGTCCATTGATGGAAGAACGTTGACACTGACAGTGGGAGTGGCTCTGACTCACTGTATATTTGAAATTTGACTATAAAGGGCATTGTAGATCACAATGGTTTCAATAAAATAAAACAAAATTGTCATTGTAATTAAGCTGTAGACTTAATGTAGAATTTTGAAAGACATTGTTAATGTGATAAAACTGTGACTGTAAAGAGCATATAAAATGAGAATAATGAGGGACCAGAGCAATGGCGCAAGGGTAAGGCATCTGCCTTGCCCAAGCTAGCCTAGGACAAACTGTGGTTCAATCACCGGGCAGCGTCCCATCAGGTCCCCCAAGTCGGGAACTATTTCTGAGTGCATAGCCAGGAGTAATCCCTGAGCGTCACCAGGTGTGGATCAAAAACAAACAAACAAACAAAAAACTAATACTGAGAATAAGAACTGAGTCTCTACTGTAGAGAAAAGAACTCAATCTGTAATAGAGAGAATGGAATGAGTTTCCTGTACCATCTTTCTGCAGGGGAAATAAATTTCCTTTTCCAGAGCAAGGGTCAGTGAGACTACCCTCTACTTTTAAGTCTTTCGCCTTGGCCCAGTATAAAATCCATGAATCACATGTGGCAAATGAACCTTTAAATGTGATTGCTCTAAATTGAAATGTGCTACGCATATGACACACAGCAATAGTAACCCCAATACTGTTAGTTCAACATGCAATCAAGATAAGTATTTAAAAAAATGCAAGTTCTCTTATTAGGTTTCTTGACTGTATGTTCAGATCAAAATATTTGGAAATGCTACTAAAAATGGAATATATTATTCAAATTAATTTTATGAGTTTTTTTCACTATTTTTAATGTGATTCCTAGGAAATTTGAACATTATTTTTATGGCTTATTTGTCTTCTTTGGCCTATAGACATCTCTTAGATACTTGAGGAGATCCATGTGAGTATCACTGTTGACTTGAATCTTATTTGAGTCAATAACTTAGAGGCAAAAAAACCCCCACAAACTTCTAGGCCTACTTAAATCCCCTAAACCAGACTATCTCCCACTACTTTTAACTCTTAATCAGAGAACTAGAATGGTTATAAGGCCCAGTGGAAAATAAACCTAATGACATCAGCAGAAGGAGCAACAAAGAGTTACTCTACAAAGGCAGGAATTGGCATTAGCTTTATTTAGCTGATGGCAAGAAGGACAAAACATTCTTAGTAAGCATTTTTCTGGGGATATAAGGAGAGAAGCTAAGGTTGACACAGGAAGGTTGGAGGTTAATGCAAATGATTTCTTAAGAGTCAAAGTTGTTTAACACTTGAGACAGGTTGTGACTCTTCTCTTTCTCGAGGGCAATGATAATAAGGCAGGGCCTCCTCTGAAGTCCTAGATAAGCTAAAGATTGTAGAAGATAATTTAAGATAGTGACTCTAATATCAGTATTTATGCAGATACTTGGAGTGCTTCTGAAAGTTGCTGACAAGCAGGACTAGATTATAATTCTTTCCATCATAGTGAGCCTTTAATTGAAGTCATTTTTAATAGTTTTCATTTAAATGTTCATAAAATCTGCTTTAAACTTTTTCTTTTACTTTGTAGTCCATAATTTTCTTAGAAATCTTTATTTGAAAATCATCAAAATATTATATTTGGAGCTGGATTAGATATCAATATGCAGAGCAGTATGTTGGCTTTTATTATTACATACTTTTATACTTATAGAATTATTACATTTTTTTTTTTTTGGTTTTTGGGTCACACCCGGCAGTGCTCAGGGGTTACTCCTGGCTTCGTGCTCAGAAATTGCTCCTGGTAGGCACGGGGGACCATATGAGGCACCGGGATTCGAACCGATGACCTTTTGCATGAAAGGCAAATGCCTTACCTCCATGCTATCTCCCGGGCCCCAGAATTATTACATATTAATCATATAATTAAATATAGTAGTTATTAAAACATAGTCTTGGAAATCTATTTGATTACTAGATAGAACAATTTTGAATTAAATTTGTCTGCAATTTCACTAAAGTTAAAGTAAGGCAGGAATGTCACCTCCTTCATTCTGATACTCCACAGTATTTATTTTCCATAGTCTTCATAAGCAAATGAAGCCCTCTAATACAATTAAATTGGGAACTTTTGCCATTGAAAAGATTGTGCTCTATCACTTTTTTTGCTTTAATAAGTTATCAGTATTTTTCCTTCAAAATATTCGTGTTGAAAAAATCTTCTGTAAAATTAATTTTCCTGGAATACGCTTTAAAATTACTAGATGAAAGTCACTTCACACATCAGTATTAGAAAATCAGATGGAACCACAAAGCTCTAAAAAACTAAGTGTTCTTCTTAAATAAATGTCTCTGATCACTTTAAAAGCATGATTTATAAGTGTGCTTCATTATCTGAAAATTTACATGCAAGATAACTTCTTTTCTTTTTTTTTTTTTGCAAGATAACTTCTTAAGTGAATATCCTTTGTACTTAGTTTCTATGTGAATGGACTTCATCATGACAATGTTTACTAAAGAAATATGTTGATATCTTCAGTGAATTAACAGATAATTATCTTTATATTCATATCAATACAACATTTTTTTGTTTTTTTTTTGGACCACACCCATTTGATGCTCAGGGGTTACTCCTGGCAAAGCTCTCAGAATTTGCCCCTGACTTGGAGGGGACCATATGGGACACCTGGGGATCGAACCGGGGTCCTTCCTTTGCTAGTGCTTGCAAGGCAGAGACACCTTACCTCTAGCGCCACCTCGCCGGCCCCCAATGCAACATTTTAAAGGATGAAAATGTATGAGTTCTCAGTGATCTCAAGCCAATCTTAACTGAAGAAATAGAACTAACAACATGTGGTATAATTTCTGGGTGCGGTCAAAAATTGTTCATCTCAATTTCTACCACAAGGAAATTACTAGTGGAGTACCTTGAATGTATTAGGAGTTAGTCTTAGCAGATTACTGAGAAAAAATGTGGGGGCAGGAAAGATTGATGTTTCTTACCCAGTCATTCTCAGTGGTTACTCCTGACTCTTCACTTAGAAATTATTCCTAGTGGTACTGAAGGGACCCTGTGAGATTATGGGAATATAACCCACTAACCACTATACTATCTTTTAGTCCTAAAAAATAATTTAAAGCTGTTATTCCTGAATTTTCTATTATTCAATTTTCTTCCTAAAACTGTTAACCACATATCCAAATATTTTTTCACAATGTTCCAAATTAGCTAATTTCAAGCCATTCACACTACCTTTGGCTTGGCATGTCTCTCTTATTTCAACACAGAATTATTTGGCCTTGTATAAAGGTCACATATTTTCCTGTTAAGTGGCATTCCCCTGACTATGTCAGAAAACACGTGTGTCCTTTCTTTCAACTGAAGGACTTCATATTCTCACTGTTGAGATGCTGGGGGAGTCAGTCAGGCTACTGCTACTCTTTGGAGGAGGGAGAATCTACTTTGGTATAAAAGATCTACTGAGCTCTTTGTAGATTTGCAATAAATAAATCAGCTAACCTGTGTAGCAACACTGGATATTGTCTAGGCCACTTTATACCCTTGAATAGAAAGCCAGGCTGCTTCTGTCAGTCACAGGAAAAGAAAAAACAATACCATAAATGGGAAACTTTTTCCAACAAACTGTGGAATTAGTTTTAATCTTCCTGAAGTTAATTAGCACAGTCTTTAATGAAAATTAAAGTAATAACTTTGTACATTGATAGGATGCCAATAATGTTTTTAAATATTCTTGAAAAATATCTACAAACTGACTCCTTGGCCTCTTTCTGCTTTCCTTTGAAGGAGGAGCCATGTCTAGGGTCAAGCTATTAAATTCTTTATCCCACATGAGAGGAACCCGGCCTAAAGCAGAGATCTCGAGTTGTTGTTTTTTTTTTTCTTCCTTTTTATTTGTTTTCTTTTCAAGATATGGAAGATCTGTCCCAATTAAATATACAGGTTAGTGAGATGGATGACACTTCACACGCTGGCAGTTCAAGGAAGTCATAGCCTGGCTTGTTTACATGAACAAGTTTTAGAACAGACATCCAGCTTCCAGCCAGTCCCTCTGCCCAACCCTAAGAGGAAAGCAGCCAGTGGGCCTCCAGGTCGCTGATAAACTAACCTCCCATTTGGCAAGCAAGAAAGCTGAATGATAAGCGCTCTGATTTATGTTTTATCTGTCACTAAGTTTTCAGTCAAGTTGGGCAGTGGGCCCAAAATGACTCGGCTCTGTTATCGCCTCAGATGCCACAGGTTCCTTAAATGGGGGAGACCCTTTGAGTGACTTTAAAAAAGAACTTTATTTCACCTCTTGTAGAAGGTAAGGGATGATGCTTCAAACCACCACCCTTCTATCCCCCACCCCCCAGTCTCAGTTAACTTTGGGGCTATCTATTGGGTTTCCATGCCAGTGATGATTCTCCACAGACACCATTATCCACATATTACTTGGGTCCTCTTCTGAGAATACAAAGCTAGGACTGATGATAATAATGCTGAAAGCAAAAAATAAAAATGTTATTTATTCAAATTTACCTCAAATAAAACCTTTTCCCCAATAGCAGGAATTTTGGTACTGAATCAAATAGAGGTTGCCTCCAGATCACGCCAAGTCATTCAACAAAGATCATCTATCTTCAGGAATTAAAAAATAGTGTCAGGGAAGACAATTAGAAATCACAACCCCTTTTTCCCTTTGTGATGGATGCTTCAGTCTGGAGGAGGTATTTGGAGAGATGGGGTCGGGGCATAGGAGATTAGCCAACATAAAAGCAAAGAAGCGTGTGTTCTTATCTAGAAAGCGAACTCAAGTCACCCAAATGAAAGCCCTCTGGGCCCTTCCCCAACCTGTTTTAAGTTGTTTCCCCCAAAGTTTAAATTGGCTTGTCATTTTACAAAGATCGATGGGTATTATTTTTAAGCTTTATTTTACAGTAGAAGAATGTGAAGTTTTCACAAGTAAAATTTTCCCATGGAGAACAGAAAAACCATGAATCCTAAACAATGTAAACATTTTCAAGCATCTCACATATGTAAAGTTATGTTCTAATATCTATTTTTTCCAATAGTGTTTTAGTCCCAAATATCATAAGGAGAAGGCTAGGATTGGGAGAAAAGCCATTGGAAACTATTATTTTCAAACCATGATAGTCTATATCTCATCTTCTTAACTGTATGATCTATTATTTAGGAGGGGGAAGTGTTGGGTCATGCCCACTGGTGCTCAGGACTGACTCCTGACTTTGTGCTCAGGGATCAGTCTTGATGGTCCTCGGGAGACTATATGGGATGCCAGAGATAAAACCAAGTCAAACCATACAAGGCAAGTGCCCTATCCTATCCAAGCAATGCCCTATCATTGCTATTCCATCTAATCTATTTAGTATCTGATTTGGACTCAGAAACCATACATTTTTCACTCCCTTCAACTCCCTTTCCCCTGAAGCCTCCTTTATTGCTTATCTCTTTCTCCTACCCTTTTTCAGACTGTAAACATGTGATCAGGAGATCATATAAGGGCATGCCTAATATATGCCTGCTCTGAGTTTGATTTGCAACACCACATAGTACCTCCCAAAATTACTGAGTTCAACCCTGGAACACCTGAGCAAAAAAAGCTGGAGTGGCCCCAGTTAATCCCTGAGACTATAGGCCTCAAATAGTATTACATCTTCTTTTATTGAACTCCCAACCTAGTTGGTAGAGAATTATCATTGGGGTCCCTAGGACCACTTGAATACTGCTTAGGAATTCCCCTCATAATAAAATAAATACCAAAATATTGTTTTTATAAATAAATAAATAAATTGTTATTTATAAATAAAATAAATATAAAAAATCTTTAAAGTGAACACTACTTAACCTACAATAAAAATTAAAACCCAAGAAATAAAATTTACTTTTTAAAAGTAACTTTACTATAAGTCACTCATAATAATGAAAAAATGTTATAGTATAAATTGCTCTATAAAATATACTCACATTTATGAGCTTAGGAATGAACTAAATGTCACCATAGTTTTCAAATCCAGACCCATATCTTTATAGAGGGGCTGAGGATAGTTTATTGATAACCTGATGGTTAGATTATATCCACTGTAATTGCTTGATGGATGTAGTGAAAGAATGTATTATTTGGCTGGAGTTATGAGGACTAAATATAGATTAAGAATTTGACAATGCAAAAGCTAAACATCTAAATCTCTAGTACAGCATTGTAAAAATTTCTAGTGGGCTGCATTCTGTTTTCATAACAAAACTTATAGTGGAATAAAATGTCACACTCCCTAGTTTTTTTTGTTTACAGTCTGGACTGAAATTTAACTGGACTTGCTTCATCCAGTATGTTAATGGAAGAATAGCAGAGGCCAAGTCTTAGTCCATGTAGAAGAGAAGAATCTGAATTATGTGGGTTAGAGTTTTGTCCTATATTATATTATTTGACTAAAAAGACTTTGCTAAGTAGGAGCAAAGAGTTCAGAACTCAGAACTCAGTCTAAGCAGATAATAAGTCACTTTTTTTGTCACCAGCACTCAGAATCCTACATAAGCTCAGAGACCATCGTGGACTCTTTTTTAGTACAAAGTAGATAGTAGAAACACAGGGGTTCCTTCCTATCACTCTTTTCAACTTTGAACAGATGTTCTTCCATATAGTACTAGGGGGAAATGGTGCATCAGAGACATAAGACATATATTCTTGAAAATTCATCTTCTGCCAATTATGTTTGAGCTGGAGTCTGTCAAAGGCACAAGATGAACTGAATACTACAAATTGTTTTGTATCTTTAGGGAGTTTAATCTGGCAGGTACCTAAAGTAGAACCTACATACATTTCTACTTACTCTTTTTTTTTGGGGGGGGGGGCACACCCTGATGATGCTCGGGGTTACTCCTGGCTATGAGTTCAGAAATTGCTCCTGACTCAGGGGACCAGATGGGACACTGGGTATCAAACCCAGGTCCTTCCTGAAAAGGTGCATGTAAGGCAAACACTCTACCACTGAGCTATAGCTCCGGCCCCACACTTCTACTTCTTCTTAAATTTCTTTGGTGTTCCACACCAAAGTAGAGTTTTGGTTTCAGTTATTTGGATAAAATTAAACTGGGCAATTCCAGTATAATTCCAAAATACAAATTATGAAAGTTCAAAGAGAGTGCATGAATTAAAAAAAATAACATGAAATATTCTCTATGATAGATTGCCCCTATGTGTCTATAAATTTATATAAAAAATGGTAGTATTGGGCACTTAGTTTATCTCAGATATGTACTAATAAAGCCCAAATAAAATAAAATATTTATTCATTTTTAGAATTTGCGGCAGTAAGATAGCATCACATAAAGGTATTTGAGCAGACATATGATTAATACAATTAATATTATAATATGTATATAATATCAACATATAACATGTTGATAAGAGTGTGGCTATTTCTCTCACAGACTATGTCTTTCACAGAATGTGGTTTGATTTTCTGAACTAGCCTCCCCTTGGAATACAGTTTTTTCAGCTATTATCTAGAAAAATATCCAGAGCATAATATAGTTGCTGTGTTAATGACATAAGGACAAATAATTCCTCTGACAGTGCTTGTGAATAGGAAATGAAGGAATATGTTCTCACATTCTCATATCTGAGTTTTGCCAAAGTACTTCACTACTATGAACTTGGGTTCGGAAGAAAAGTTTTGAAATGTGTGTTATGTATTTATATGCTTCCCAGAATGCATCATCAATAACTAAACACTTTTTCACTAACTTTATTTTCAAAGGAATTGGTTTAGAAATGTGTCTAGCTGTTGCCAAAGACATTACTAAAAAAATACGTAAAATATGTACAGTTTATGTCATACCATTGCCTAATAAATCAGTATACCCCCAAAAGCATAAAACCTCTAAATGCTTAATGATGATGGGTTATTTTATCACAGTGTAAAAATAGTCTGGAAATCTTGCCACAAAGTTGTAGGCACAAATTCAACAGTTTATTTTATGTGGTACAGTATTATAGAGATTTATATGTGGAGAACCTATCCAGATATTCCGATGGGAGACACAGAGAATCAACATTGAAACCCTGTCTAGTGATTTGTTTAATAATTTTCACAAAAATATAACAATCCTATAAATGAGCTAGTGTATCATTAACTTAATTTCCATAGTGGTCAACATTTTGCAACGCTTTTTTTTTTAAGTTATCTTACCTCAAAACTTTCTTTTGTAAAAAGTACTTAAAAAGTCCCAGACTTCATGTCAGTTCACCTGTAAATATTTCAGTGTGCAACTTTGCTTTAAAAAAACTAAATAAGGGCCCGGAGAGATAGCACAGCGGCGTTTGCCTTGCAAGCAGCCAATCTAGGACCAAAGGTAGTTAGTTGGTTTGAATCCTGGTGTCCATATGATCTCCCATGCCTGCCAGGAGCTATTTCTGAGCAGACAGCAGGAGTAATCCCTGAGCACCCCCGGGTGTGGCCCAAAAACCGGAAGAAAAAAAAAAGACTAAAATAAAATGGTCAACATACCTACTGGCCAACAAAATTAACAATGACTAAATATCACCTATAATTATCATTTCATTTATATTATCCTAGTCATTCTAGTCATTTTAATGTCTTTCTACAGATATTATTTTAAAAATTGAATCTTTGGGGAAAAATAACTCAAGTTTATAAAAACAGTAGAAAAGTATCAGGCAGGCAGGAACAAAGAGGGTGATAAGAATTGGTAATAATGCATGAGCTAAAAGATGAATAAATTTTGAAAATCTAGAATATATTGTAATGTATGATGACCTTAACTGATAACTAGTTAGTAACTGAAATTTGCTGAGAGTAGAAATAGATTATTCTCACCAAATACTTTTATATATGATATGTTGGTGGAAGGAAATGCTTTCAGTATACATAAGTGTATAAAATTATATATTAAACACTTAAAATAACTTTTATATTTTGTGATCAATTATCCTCAGTAAAGTTAAGTGGTGAAGAAATAAAAGCACTGGGTTCTTTTGTTAGTCTTCTATTCCTCTTCTAGTCTCTTCTATTCTGTCCTCCTTTGTCCCACTTGCTTCACACCCCTGATTTGATAGTAGAAAAGTGCCATGTTCTAGACTTGGTCAGTTGCTTTCTCTTGCTATCTTCTTGTTTCTGCACTCATTCTGTAATTTAGTTGTAGACAGTTGCATTCAAGAATGCATTTGTTAAGGTATCCAGTGTTTCCTGCAATGAGGCACTGTGGGGTCACTGTGTATGGTTAAGATTCATCAGTGTGGTCATGTGGAATCAACCTGATGATGCACTATGATACATCTCATCACATGATTTGATTCTTTTGGCATTACGTGATAACCACTGCATAGGACAATATTTTAGTGTGTCTAATTTTGTCATTCTTAAAATACTTTTGCCAAAGGATTTTATCAAGGATTTTGTGATCCTAATAAATGGAGAAGTCTTTTTTTTAACTTACTGATACTCGGGATGTGAGGTTATTGCACTAGAAACTTGAGGTGACTCAAAGGAGGCTTTTTGAGTTTCTAGAAATAATAGATCCATATAGCAATGTGTCAGGCTACAAAATTAAAATACAAAAAAATGAAAAGAAATGGACATTAAGAAAACAATACTATTCACATTAATGTCACACAAACTCAAATATCTTGGAGTCAACTTGACTAAAGATTTGAAGGACCTATACAAAGAAAACTATAAAACCCTGCTTCAAGAAATAAGAAAGAACACACACACACACACACACACATACACACACAAAAACACATACCCTGCTCATGGATTGGAAGGATTAACATAATTAAAATGGCAATACATCCCAAAGCATTGTATAGATTTAATGTGATTCCTCTAAAGATACACATGATATTCTTCAAAGAAGTGGATCGAACACTTCCCAAATTGATTTAGAACAATAAACACTCACTAATAGCTAAAGCAATCCTTGAGAAAGGGAATATGGGAGGCATTACTTTCCCCAATTTTAAACTGTATTACAAAGCAATAGTTATCTATATTGAATGGTATTGGAATAAAGACAGATCGTCAGATCAGTGGAATAGGCTTGAGTACTCAGAGAACATTCCCTAGACATATAGTCACTTAATTTTTGATAAAGGAACAAGATCCTAAATGGACAAGGAAAGCATTCTCAACAAGTAGTGTTGGCACAACAGTTAGCCACTGTGCAAAAGCAACTCAGACCCACAGCTAACACCATGTACAAAGGTAAAATCCAAATGGATTAAAAACCTTGATATCAGACCTGAGACCATAAGATATATAGAACAGCACATAAGTAAAACACTCCATGACAGTGAGACTAAAGACATCTTCAAAGAGGAAACAGCACTGTCCAAAAAAATGGAAGCATAGATAAACAGATGGGAATATATTAAGCTGAGAAGCTTCTGCACCTCAAAGGATAATGCCTAAGATACAAGAGCCACCCACAGATGGGAGAAATTGTTTACCCAATACCCATCAGATAAGGGGCTCATATCCAAAATATGCAAGGCACTGACAGAACTTTACATAGAAAAAAAAACATCTAATCCCATCAAAAAATGGGGAGAAGAAATGAACAGACACTTCCTAAAAGAAGAAATACAAATGGCCAAAAGACACATGAAGAAAAATCCACCATCACTAAATATCAGGGAGATGCAAATCCATACAACTATAAGGTACCATCTCACACCACTGAGATTGGCACACATCACAAAAAATGAGAACAAGCAGGGCTGGCAGGGATGTGGAGAAAAAAGAACTTTCATTCACTGCTGGTGGGAATGCCATCTAGTCCAATCTTTATGGAAAACAATATGGAGATTCCTCAAAAAACTGAAAATTGAGCTCCCATATGATCTAGCTATACCACTCCTAAGAACACAAAAATATAATTCAAAAATCCCTTCCGCACACCCATATTCATTGCAGCACTATTTACAATAGCCAGACTCTGGAAACAACCAAGGTGCCCTTCAATAGAGGAATGACTAAAAACAACTGTGGTATATATACACAATTGAATATTATGCAGCTGTCAGGAGAAAGGACGTCATGAAATTTTCCTATGCATGGATGTACATGGAATCTATTATACTGAGAGAAATAAGTTAGAGGGAGAGAGATAGACACAGAATAGTCCCACTCATCTATGTGTTTAACCAAAAAAAGTAAAGACATTATTGTAATAATCTCAGAAACAATACAGTTAAGGGCAGGAAGGACCAGCTCACAATATGCAGCTCACCACAAGAGTGGTGAATGATGGTATGGAAATAACTACACTAACAATTAGCATGAAAATGTTAATGAATGAGAGAAGTAGAATACCTGTATTGAATACAAGCAGGGGAGGGGGAGGAGGGAGATCAGGGGCATTGGTGGTGGGAATGTTTCACTGGTGAAGGGGGGGTGTTCTGTTTATGACTGAAACTCAACTACAATCATACTTGTAACTATGGGGCTTATATAAAGATTCTATTTTAAAAAGACCAAAAGTAAAGAAGGTTTTTATATATAATTATTACTGTAACCATTAATCCATCTTAATTCATTAGTTTTGATTTGTACACTAATATTATCCCATCTTAGGCCACTGGGACCCTTCTGCAAGTTGTGTCCAATGTCCCTTGGGCATGGCCCAATTCTCCTTTGATAGATTTCTTCCTTTGTGTACAGGAAGATTTCATAGACTCATACATTTGCTGAGCCTAACATTAGTTGCTTTTTTTCTAAGAATCATCAGACCATGTTAGTGGGAAATCTAACCATAAATGTTTGACTTTTATAAGAAATATTACCCTGAGTCATGGGCATGAACATTTAACATATCTTTATTTTAATCAAAATACCCAAAGTATTTGAAATAGCTAGACATATAAAACATTAAAATAGACCTTTTGAGGTTCAGCAAGTCAATCTGTCACTTCAGCTGCAATTTAAATTTTTTATGCAAACTTGTAGAAAGCATATGTAAGTATTCTCATTACTGTCTCTATATTTTATTATTTTAAACATAGTTTTGTGGTCTTAAAAAAGAAATACACACACTGACACACAGCAACTTCAAAATGCCTAACATTTTAATCTTATTGTTATTTTTATTAATTTTTAAGATTAATTTTAGATTTGCTTTTCTTAAGCTAAGGTTTCTATAAGGAAAACTGTGCAAGGATCAAAAATAAGCTCTTCTTTATTAAGGATAAGAACCCATACTTTTTTTTCTTTTTATTTTTGGGCCACACTCAGTGACCCTCAGGGGTTACTCCTGGCTATGAGCTCAGAAATCTCTCCTGACTTGGGGGACTATATGGGACGCTGAGGGTTCTAACCTTGGTTCATCCTAGGCAGATGCATTCCAGCTTGCGACACTGTTCTGGCCTCAAGAACCCATACTTTTTTTAATGCAGGTTTGCATCCCACCCTGAGCTTGTGTCATGTGGATCCAACTTAGACTCCATTATTTTGGACAGACCGTCCAGTACAGAACCCAAGATCCCAGAAGCGGAATCTACACATGTTCCTGTAATAGCACCAGGAAACAAACTCCTCCGGGGAAACTCAGAATGCCTTTCCGGCACCAACTTGTACCAGTTTTAACATGTCATCCTGACACGAGGAAAAGGCAACAACTTGAGCTAAGAGAGGGCTGCCCCATCTCAGCACCTAACGGTATGATACAATTGGAAGACATGTCATCTTTTACCCTAAGCAAAAACCAAAATCGCCCTCTACAGAAGACTGACTTTGACAAACAAGTTCTGGACAGAACCTATCGAGGGACCATTGAGGAAGTTTCTAGCCTCGGCCTCGGCCTAGAATTTGTACAAAAACCAAGATCCCTAATTCCAGAGGTCTGACTTTGACAACTGTGACTGAGCAGATATTCTGGGACCATGCTGAAAGACTAGACTCTGTCCTAAGATCTAAACAAAAAACCAAGACCACTAATTACAGAAGACTGATCACAACAATAGTAATGGAACAGAACTAGAACCATAAAGAAAAACTCTCTCCTAGCCTTCACCCTATGACCTATGTAAATTACAAGAGCTCCAACTACAGAGGCAGGATGCCATCACCCACATCTGAGTGGAAAGTTTCCCAGCATGATAAATAGACTTTGTGATGTTGTAAATGCCTTATTATGGCGGCTAGTTGTTTCCATGGCAGTATGCTTAAAGGGTGGAGAAACACTGTATCTCTTAGGCCAACGGAGTTCTAATTTCCCCAATATTTACCATGCCTATGCAAAAAAAAAATTAAGAAGAAACACAACCCCTTATTATGAAGTTGTTGGCCTGTTTTTTTGGTTCGTTTTTCTATTTTTGTTTTGTCTTTTTTTTCTGTAGCTGATAGTTTTATAATTATTATTATTATTATTATTATTATTATTGTACTTCGTTGTTACTCCCTTGTCATTTTTTGTTTTTGTATTGTTTTGTTACCTTTTTCTTCTTTTTTCCCTTCCTTCTTCTAAAAGGATATTTATAACACCTAGACAGACTCCTCCTAGTTTCTCTCTCTTTTGTTTACCTTCCCCACAGGTACCAAGACCAGACAGTCATATGTTCATTTGTTGGAAATAAAAAATGATCAGACTTGAATCCCAAATCCAAAGAAAACTACAACAGAATTGATACCCAATCTACAACAAGCTGTACAAGTGGGGAACAGCCCACTAGCATTACGGGTGATAAAGCAGGATGATGTGGGATACATGCTGGGAACAGGGATGGAGGGAGGATGAAAGCGGTGGTGGGAATGCCCCTTGTTCATTGACATTATGTGACTTAAATATTATTGTGAAAGATTTGTAATTCACTTTTGCCACAATTAAAAATTGTTGGAAATATTTTGAAAAATTAAATTCTCTTTTCTGCTTAAAGGGGCATTTTAGTCATATTCAGGCTGGATGCTTATCTTTAGAAATATAGTACATTGGCTAGGATACTTACCTTGCACGTGGTTGATCTAGATTTAATCTCTCACCTCTACTGTCTTTCAGACATTGCCAGAGTGATCTATGAACACTAAAGCATGTAGCTCCAAAAAAGAAAAAATAAAATTCCCTAGAACCCAATATGCAAAGAAATCTACTCTACAATGTGGGCCCACTGTCTGGTGTACCAGCAAACCAAGCACAGTGAACCCGTGGGATTCTGTTAAGTATGGAAAGACTTATATTATAGTCTGGATGCAAGAAAAAGTAGGGGAAAGATCAGATCTGCCAGTTATCTGATTGATTCAGAGACTATCCATATGAAAGGCCTGGAATCCTAATCTGTCTCTGACTTTTTTCTTTTTTTTTTCTTCTTTTTCAATGCTTGACTCAGTAATGTAGGCTAAGGGTTTTGTGCTCAGGCCTGCTCAAGCTAGTAATGTTTAGGGGCCACTAGGCTGGGGGAGTGTGCATGTGATGCCAGGGATGTAACACAAGGTCACAAGCTTGGTTGGCATGTGTCGCACATAATCCTAGACTTAGAAAGTGAGTTTTGGGGATAAATAATTTAGGCCCTTGAGTATCAAGGTCATTTGAACTCCTAGGTTGTGTATATTTTCTGCGCTTTTCTAGCCTGTAAATATCTTAGATTTTGGCTTACCTGGTTATTTCCCAGGAAAAGAAGAAACAAATCTCACTTGTCTACTAATCACAGTACTAAACTCCTTGAAAATAAATTGGGAGAGAGAATTATTATCTTCTATCTAATCCAATTTATCAGTGTTCAGATTCCTCCTCTGTTTAGAGGGCCTTGTCAGGTAGTCCTGTCCCTTTAGATATAGTTTCACTAGAGCCCTTTCTTAAACAGAGCTGGAACTCCAATAGGATTGAGTTCTTCCTACATTTCCACTTTTCTAGTCACTGTCTAAGGAACACAATTCTCCATTTATCATGTTTCTATGTTTGTGTTCAGGCTTCTGAACATTCAGGCAGTCACTTCACTTATTTTTGATGACTTGAGACCCAATAAAGACAGTTCAAGTTCCCAAGGACTTTGACACCAGGGGAATGAGCAAGGTTAATTGATATTTTTTAATAAAAGTGTCAACAGATCCTATGAACACGCTCAACATTAGTCAGGTGAAAACTAAATGATAATACCCTTATATTTGCTTTTAATTTAATTTGTCTCTGGTGTCCTGGATAGTAAAACACAATAATCCTGAAATTAGCATAATTGGATGTGTTTGTCTCTATCTCTATCTATCTCTGTCTCTCACCTGCCCTTTGAAAATAGAAGATATTCAAATTAGACTATATACACATATATACATAAATACCCATATATGTGCATACAGACATACATATACATATATAATACTTTTGTCAAATTGGGTTTCTTGTGGCCTTCTGGAAATACTTGTGAAATTAAAGGAAGTTGATTGATTTATTTGCATAGGAAGTAGTACAAACCCTATATAAAACTGTTCTACATACACTGTCTTACACTTCACAAAAATCTACTCACTAAAGCCCTGTGACAGGACTTGGAGATTCAGTCTCATTTTATAGATAAGAACACTGAGATACCAAGAGGAGATTAAATAATTTAAGAAACACAATTAAGGGTGGGGCAGAGATTTGAACCTGGGCCACAAGGTTCCCACTAGTTTCAGAGTCTGAGACAATTTGATACAAGATTATCTCTTGTGTGTGAAACCTTAAGGAGGTTGGAAAGATTGACTCTTTATCTTTGAGTGGCCTCTAGTTTACTGTGATAATAATAACAAAGTCATTCTCAGTTATTCTAATGGAGTACATTTTTTGTAAGGTAGACAGAAAACCCATATGTCGGTTTCTGATTAAAAACAAAACAAAGGTCTTAATGTTTTCAGTTGCCTATAGAATTAAATAAAGTGGAAAATAACATGTTATCATTATAACAACTGAATTTGCCTCACTTCAAGATTCTGGGGTCTACTTTGAGGAAATTCTAAGAAATTGGGAGCTAGAAATCAATAGAATTTGGAAGGGGGGACTGGGAATAATATATAAAGAAATCTCTACATCAAAACTAAATCTATGAAAGTATTAAGAGCTATCCAAAAAGTGTGATCTATTTTCCTCATCAGCATCTGGTTTTCTACAAATTATTTTCGACAAAACTGGAAGTCACTGGAACCCCAATAGAAAGTTGACTGAATATGAACAGTCAAGTGGGAGAAAATAAGGTGTTGTTTTTCACAATGCTGCCTCTTACTCTTGATCCTTGAATCAATGTGATGTCATAGACAAATGCTATGCGGGTTGTGTGGCACTGAAAAATATCTGGTGCCGACTAGGCAGAGACCACCAACCTCTCGACAAGCTTGGAACCCAGGTCTCCAAAGGTGAGAGGTCACAGCCTCCTCTCACAACACTACCTTGGGCCTGTTTCTTATTACCAAATAATTTCCAGAAAGAAACTAAGCTGAAGCCTGAACTTCTAAGAACAGGAAAGGTCTGAAAAGATGAGCGGTTCTCTGTGGAGGGCCTTGCAGGATAAGAATAGTTGTGATGATGGGGAGGTCTCCTGCCTATGTCCCAAGATAAGTGGTTGGTAGAGGGATCAGGCTGGTTGCTCAGACTATGGAAGCTAACTGTTGAGGAGATAAAAGGATAAGAGGACTATGCCCTTAGAAGAGTCAGTCCACCCTCCCCTCCCCATTCCATAGAAACCTTGGGAAGGCATAATTCCCAGAGAATTGAGGTGAAAACCACTTTCAAGTACCTGAGGTGAAAGACCACCATTCAAAATAAATAAGAAAGTCCAAAAGTGTAAATCCGATCTAAGCCCCAACATATGGGACAGAATGAAAACATTTTTCCCCTATGCCTTTGATGGAATTGCTCCTAATTACTGTGTTGATACAGAAAAAAAAAATATTAACAAGCCTCTTACCATGTAGTTTTCCCCTGATCTAAAGCACTGATAATAGAAGCCATTCAATGATACTTCCCTTCTTATGCATATACCAAGAATGTTGTACATCTAGAAGTGCTAAAATCCTAGGGTAACACCTCATACATTTGTGGCCTTCTATGGTGAACAGTCATTTTTCAGGCAAGTCATAAAGTAGCCTAAAAAAACAAGTGTTTCAGTGTTTGCTCCAAATGAGGTAGGGGTCCTGGGTCCCTCCAACACCATCTGACATGCTCAGCTCTGGTTTGGTATCTGATTAGGGCTCCCCGCCACCGTGGTGCCAGTAACACTCTTTAAGTGAGGTCGCTGAGGGAAATTAATGTGTCAGAGTTAGCAGAAGGTGAGAGTGTCTGCTTCAAGTTTCCTTTGGAGAACTTAGGCTGGAACTGCCTTTCATTCTGTCCAAGGAAATCTTTTGAAGCTATTTCTGGAGCAGGATAATGGGAGAGATGAGCTTCCTCCAGGAAACTTAGCTAGCAGGAGAAATTCAGGCTCCCCAGAGTATGCAGCTATGTGGTAACATTTCTATATGCAAATACAGTCAAATAGCTGGTTTAAAGACTGCCTTGGAATCTTTGGGGAAACCTATGTAGCTGTCTTCTTTTCTTCCTAAAGCTCTTCTCCCCAGCTAAAATCCCTTTATTTATCCTTCACGAGGAGGGAAATGCTATGAACTTCCCAGAGAGAAGATAGTCAAAAATTTGGAGATTTACTGCAAAATATACTTGGAGATTTCCTGATCAGTGAGAGGTGTTTCCATTAAGTTATTTTGGGGACCTGTTATTGACTCTCCCTTCACCTGCCCTGGCTTGTGGGCTATTACATCCCAATCTTAAAATATCTAACTAACATCTCAAACCCAGAAGCTCTTCACTTCCCCACTTAAGGCAAATTTGCATCTATTGTTGGAAGAGTCTCTAAAATGTCTCTTGGATATTTCATTGAGGCAACTTACAGAACATAATTGGACAGATTTTCCCACTGAACAGAAATGTCTATTAATATAATTTTATGAGAAAATGCACTACAGAAATTCCTAATTTTCAAATTTTCACTAGACAAATAAGGACTTGTCCCAGAACTCTGCCCTGTCTATGTTCAATTCAATAATTTATGCATGCATTCACATACAGACATAAATACACACAAAAATCTATGGGATGGAATAGTCATACTCCTCAGACATGTTGCCCTGGTTGTTCTCACTCACTCAGGCTTCTCTTATATGCAAACACTCAGATGCAGTGGATCTACTCTAGACTTAGTTTGGAGTTAAGGAAGCAGTTTTCTTAGGGCAATTTTGTGGCCATACCATAGTATACTACTGTGATTTTCAGGACAGACATTTATTTGACATCTTTAATATGGTGCAAAATGCCTCTCTTTTCTCTGGGGAAGTGATCCAGAATATGGATGAGAGATCAGGGCTGGTTTCAATCCTGCTTCTGCCACATAGCACCAATGTGACCCTGAATGTTATAAAGCATTTGCGTCTCTGTCTTCTAATTTAAAATTAAAAATACTAGTACTATCTCTCCCCACTAAGTTCTTGGATTGCTGTGTGAAGATGAAACAAAAAAAAATTACACAGGGCAGTGTTTAACATGAGATGAACATGATTTGTTTGATTACTGTTCATTGTAAGGGGGGAAACTCAGAACAATTAGAGGGGTGATTTCTTTTCTAGGGCGTGTCCCCAAAGCAATTGAAAGGTCCAGGACCACCCAAGGTTTCTATGGAATGGGGAGGAGTGGGTGGGCTGACTCTTCTAAGGGCATAGTCCTCTTATCCTTTTATCTCCTCAACAGTTAGCTTCCATAGTCTGAGCAACCAGCTTGGTCCCTCTACCAACCACTTATCCTGGGACATAGGCAGGAGACCTCCTCATCATCACAACTTTTCTTATCCTACAAGGCTTTCCACAGAGAACTGCTCAGTCCAGCTGAGCTAGCCATGCTCAGGCACTGTCTGGTTGTAGGGACACAGGACGTTATAGTCTCTAGGGCCAGAGTGGAGCCAAAGACTGGGGCCAGAGTGGGGAAGGACTAAAGGGGGAGTATTGTGGGAATTGTTTGAAGTCAGGTGAAAGGCAGATGCTCTCCCCATTTCAGTTATCTTTGCCCAAGGGGGCATTTTCTTTCCAAAATTGTCCTTGAATGAAATTTTCCATATGCAAAGGGAAGGATGAAAAATGGCTTAGGTGAATTAATACACATTTTAATGCATCAAATTATCCTAACATTGTGAATTGAGTATAAATAACTTTTATTGCAAAGTTCAGGCTTTTTTTTGGATAATGCATAGAGTAAACTTTATGCTAGTGACTTTGAGAAGTGAGTCCACAGCCCAGCTAACAGTTCTAGTCATCCCAAGGTTCATTTCAAACTGTTGACTAATTTAATGGAAGGCAAGTTAATGGTCTGACCACTAAATTCAAAATACGATAGTCTTATTGGTTAACACCTACTTTCTGAATGACCTAATACATGTGACCATCAAACTTGCTAGTTGTCTAGTTCTTCTCACTCCAAAAACCCTCCCAGGTGACTGTATCATTCTGTATAATATCTTGAGATACTTTATGTTTATAAGAAGTATTAAATTATTTTTATTAAGTCACTGTAAAATTACAAAATTATTCATAATTGGGTTTCAGACATACAATTTTTTAATACCTCACCAATTTCTCCCAGGCCCCATTTTTATCCCACCCTCCAGTGGGCTTTTATGAGAGACACTAGAGATACATTTTATTTTATTTGT
>PVKC010005330.1:0-33457 GCA_004027635.1 Crocidura indochinensis | reverse complement strand
AAAAAAAAAAAAGAAAGAATGGTCACACACAAAGTATCTCCAGAAAACTACTCCTTATAAATGTTTTAGTGTAATTTCTATATAATAGTCACTTTTGAAAATGAGATATGAAAATATCTTCTGTAAGCTTTTTTTTTTTTTTTTTCCATTTTTCTGTGAAGTAAAACTCTGCAGCCGATTTTTGCCTTGGTATTATTTGCTCTTTCTAGGACTTATTTTGTAGAATATTAAAAAATGCTTTTTGAATCCAGTAAAAACCATCAGTCGTGCCTGGGATAAAAGCTCAGGCCACACCACATGTATGTGTAGCCTGTCATCTTTACTTGGAATAGCACCAGCAATACAAAAGGACACCATACATTTTTGTATAGGTATAGTAAATAAGGGGAAATCATGGACTCAGACAGAAGATCTTATCTTCTAAGGATAAGAACTCACACTTCTTACACAAGGGTGCCTCCCATCCTGGGCATATGTCATGTGGATACAACTCAGTCTCCACGAGATCGGACACTGTTCATTCTCTAATCCCAGATTCCATACATAGAACTGAAACAAATCACTGCAACAACACCAGGAACCAACCTCTTTTGGGAGATACACTTCTGCTAGTGTTAATAAGACAACATGGACTTCGAGGAAATGTCAACTTGACCTAAGATCAGAGGTCCTATCACATTACCTAACACTAAGTGGAAATCAGAAGATGTATAGTTTTTGAACTATGAAAAATAAGAGCACTAACTTCAGAAAACTGACTTTGACAACAGTGACTGGGCAGAACTGGAAACCATTAAGAAAAACCCTACCCTAAGCTACAGTCCAGATCTCTTACAAAAATCAAGATTTCTTAGCACAGAGGCCCAATTCTGATAACAGACTGAGCAGAACCTTTGGAACCATGATTTCCTAGACTTCAGCTTAGGGAACTAGGCAAAACATGGAACACATGATACAGAAAACTGAACAGATCAAATATGTTGGAACAACCTCTAGAACCCTAAAGACTCTATCCTAGGCCTTGTCCTAGGACATTTGCAAATTCTGAGATTGCTTTCTATATCTATAGTGACTTGATTTTCTCATCCACAACCGAGAGGAAAGTTTCCTGACATCACCACCACAACAAAAAACAAACAAAAACCCTGGAATATGGCAATGAGAAGATTTGGAGCCAGTGGTTGTTCCCATGACAATATGCTCCAAGAGTGGAGAAACCCTAAATCCTTAGGCCATGGAAATTTTCTTACTTCCCCAATACTTACTGTGCCTATACCAAAAAAAAAAAAGTGGGGTAACACCAAACCCTACCACTCCTTTTTCTGGGTTTTTTTTTTTTTCCGTTTTTGATATTATTTTCCTTCTCTCTTTTTTCCACTTTTTTTTTCCACTCTTGTGGATATTATTCGGTGATTTTTTAAATTTCATTTTCTTTTAGTAGTTGTTACCAAATTTTTTCTTCTCTTATCCTTAACCTTTTTATCGCAAACAGAATAGCATAACTTGAATCATTCAGCCCATAAATTGAGAGGAGAAAAGGATGTTACCAGGACCAGTCATATGGACATGTAGTGTATATGGAAAATGACCAGACTGGAACACCAAACAGGGTAGATACCCAACCTACAGCAAGTTGTAAAGTGGAGACCAGTTACACTAGTATTCTGGGGGGGGGGGGAGAGGTAAAGGAGGGAGATATGGGAGACATGCTGGGAATGGGAGTGGAGGGAGGACAACACTGGTGGTGGGAATGCCCTTCATTCATTGTCACTATGTACCATAAATAATCCTGTGTAATGAACTTTAGTCACAATAAAAATTTAAAAAAAAATAAAAGAAAAAACTCATTAGAATAAATAAAATATATGTACATGCAACCGAAGGTGTTTTGGAATAGGTAAAAATGTTCTACCTAATAATTTTTGTTTTTGGAAGATTAGTAAAGCTGAAATGTAAGTCTTTGGTATTAACTGTGTTTGGCTATCTTCATTCTCCCTTGGAATTGTGCAAATATTGGCATATCCTTAGTCTTTGAAATTTCCTTCATTCCCAATTGAGTTGTGTTTCTTACTAAGTCACTTTCTGTTTATCAAAGTTTTTTACGTTTAATATTTGTTTATCATAAAGCTGTGTGAAAATTATGATAGGAAAGAAAATAAAGTTTTTAACTACTAAATTTAGCATGTACTGAAATATTTTCTTGTGTGTTGAAGGCCTAATTTTTTATTTAAGACTAAAATGTTTTAGAGCTGTATTAGGTTGAGCGGAAAGTGCAGAGATAGATACCACATTGCGTAGTGTCTTCAACTGTCAACCTTATTTTCAGAGCTCTTTATTACATAAATGTACACATTTATTATTAGCAGGAGGTCACACTATATTATCTCCTGGGAGTATCTTGACTTGGGGCCCTCTTTCTGTGGTTTGAAGGCTAGCTTTGCACTGGGGGGTGGGTGAGAGAGAGGTGGGGGGGGGAGATAAGAGGTAGTTTAGTCTAGATTTGCTAGGGGGATGAGTGGAATGGGTGAGAGAGAGAGAGAGAGAGAGAGAAGAGAGAACAGAGAGAGCAGAGAGAACAGAGAGAGCAGAGAGAAGAGAGGTAGTTTAGGCTAGCTTTGCATGGGGGGGTGAGAGGGATTGGGAGAGAGAGTTAGAGAGCAATAGAGGAGAGAGAGGTAGTTTAGTGTAAGCAGATGGATCCTGATCTTAAGTAGCCTAGTTTTGCATTGTAAGATATTAAAAGTGATTTAAAAGTGATAGAGTATGAGAGAGAAGGGGGAGGGGTGATAGAAATAGATAATTTTAATTATGAGTAACCTAGATCAAGCGGGAAATGTGAACCATGCAAATCTTAAAATTGAAACAATGTAATGATTATCATATGATAGAGTAAAGGAAAACAAAGCATAGATTTTGTTCCAAGTAATTTGAAGCATAACTGGTACTAGAATTATTGCCACTTGATTTTTTATTCTTACATTGATATCTTTCCACTTTGTTTCATTGTTTTACTAAAATCACAGTGATTTGAAGCTAACATTTGCCATATAGTTAAGCAAAACAAGTAGGTGTAGATTTTGCTATTGCAATTCTACCCTTGAATGGGTGAAACTGTTTCTCTCTGGTATTTTCAGAACAAAGAAATGCCTTTTGCATTGGATATACTAATTATGAAAAATATATTTGCTTTATTTGCTACAGTTGGCCATTAGTTCTCCCTATTATTATAGACTTCTGTTAAGTTCTTTAAATTCTTAAGTCAAATGCTAAAAGAAGAAAAACCTAATACCAGGTGTTATTTTATTGTTAAATTGTAAGCTTCAACCGAAGATCAGCATACCTCAAGAAGTATAATTTTCTCCACTTCAGAAATTTGACCTGTCTTGTATATATAAAATGAAGTTGTGCTTTGGGATTAAATCCATTACTTTCTTACTGAACAGTGATGTTGTTACCAAATGAGGCAGGAAGACATAACTTCCAAAACTATTAGTGGAAACCTAATCTGCTGTTTTCCATTAACTGGGCACACATCATTAATCACAAAAATGATGCGTGATGAAAACTACAGGGGTTTGGCTAGAAATTGGAAAGTGATAATATAGCAGAATGTGCCCTTAAAAAAAAACCAACAACTCTAATTCACCGAGAAACAAACTGAAGTTTCATAATCCTTATTCTTTGTAATGGTTTCCATTGTATACATATATTTTTTTTTCTAAAAAGTAAGAACTGGACAGGATTTCTTCTTCTGTCCTTTGTGTATTTCTTAAAGGGTTATGCTTGCATGTCTTACACTAATATTTTGGCAATTGAATGACTCTTACACTCCAGAGATACCACTGGCTTTATATCTAAAATAATTGAGATTCTTGAGGGCACTGTATTTAAGAGTCCCCAAAAGATTAATATCTGGGGCTAGTGGCTGAAATCAGAGTATTCTGATGAACTATTCATGCAGCTGCGTGAGGCAGAGAGATTATCACTTCTTTGTCATGATTTTTTGCAAGTCTTTCAATTAATAGTGCGCATCATTCAATCTTGTCAAGCAGCATTGAGGAAAAGAGCTGGAAGGATTTTTCTTCACTACGCTTATTCACCTGCTCAGGCTGCCATAATACAGTATTAGGAGGGGCCAGAGAGATAGCATAGCAGTAGGGTGCTTGCCTTGGATGCAGCCCATCCACGACAGGCAGTGGTTCGAATTCCTTGCATTTCCTATGGTCCCCATATGCCAGGAGCGATTTCTGAGCTAAGAGCTAAAAGTAACTCCTGTTGCTGCAGGGTGTGACCCCAAAATACAAAAATAAAATAAAATAAAGTTTAGGAAAGGTCAGGTAATAATCTTGATCTTTAAGCATAACTTTACGTGGCCAGAACAGTGACTCAGCGGTAGGGCTTATGCCATGCACACAGCTAACCTAGGATGGACTGAGTTTCTATCCCCCAGAATCTCATATGGTCCCCCAAACCAGGAGCGATTTCTGAGTGCATAGTTAGGAGTAACCCCCAAAACATAACTTTACTATTCTAAATATATATATTGGTTTTTGGGTCACACCCGGCAGTGCTCAAGGGTTACTCTGGCTCCATGCTCAGAAATTGCTCCTGGCAGGCACAGGGGACCATATGGGGCACCGGGATTCGAATCAATGACCTTTTGCATGAAAGACAAACGCCTCCTTACCTCCCTGCTATCTCCCGGGCCACGTAAATATAATATGTTTATGTAAGCACCATATTACAAGGAAGTTTGTAGTTTGGTTTCAATTATTTAAAAAAAACCCAAAACACCCCATTTCACTAGTTCAAACTTCCTACTACCAATGACCTCCATCACCCTCCTCCCTAACACCTTCCTATATTCAAGACCAGCATTCAGTACCATTGTCATGATAGTTGTAAGTGTAGTTATTTCTCAAACTGAACTCACCACTCTTTGTGGTAAGCTTTATGTCTCTATTGTCTCTGGGTATTATTTCAATAATGTCTTTTATTTTTCTTAAATCCCATAGAGGAGTGAGACTATTCTGTGTCTGTTCTTTCCTTCTTACTTATTTTACTCAGTATAATAATTTACATGTCCATCCATGTATAGGAAAATTTCATGACTTTATCACTTGCAGACACCACTTTTTAAAAATTTTTGGACCACAGTGGTCCAGTATTGAGAATGCTGAGAACAATTATGTGACTTCTTAATATTTTTCTAGCCTGAACTGAGTTAATTCCTCAAGATAAAGCCTTTTTCCCTTTAATATCCCAGGCTTTTTTTTTTATAGTGATTTTCCAGCCTTGGTCTAAAAGAAAAATATCTGTTTAAATATTAAGTGATAGAATGATAGAATTAAAATAATCTTATAATATTGCACTTACATACACTATTTTAGGAAATAATTTTTAGTTTAATTTTTAATTTTTATTTAAAAACATTGTATTATATATTGCTCATCGAAGAATCAATTTAGTAAAGAAACTAAATGCTTAAGGGATAGCTCTGAATTTTGGTGGGATAGATTTTTATTTGTTTCCACATTCTTCGAAGTAATTCAAGCCTGAGACGAAAACAAAGAAGTATGAGAACAATTTCACACTAGTCTTTTGGGATTGTAATATTTGCTGCGGCAATTGACTGTATGTACATTGATATGCTTTCATACAAGGTGATGGCTAAATAGAGTTTTGTTACACAATTATCTTTATATATCATTTATATGGTATGTTTGGAGATAGTATAATAAAACCAGGCGGGAAACCCAGTTTTAGGAGAGGGTAAAATATTCTTTATATTACCTTTTTCTGCTTATTCAATTAAATACCCAAATGAGTGAAGAAAATAGCACTGTTAAAGGAATTGCTTGGAGGGAATCATTCTGGTCAGGTTAAAAAAATAAACAGATGATTTCTTAAATCTAAATGCAGACTTTAGATTTCCAGATTTCAAATGATATAGAAAGCAACACAGGAGATCAGAAAAGAGAATGAATGACCTTAAGGTGTGATGGGCCAGCCACCTTTTATTGTTTTGAAATAAGTATGGCAGATTACTTTATGTACTTTGTGTTATACTATGTGAGATTTCCAAATCTAATGATGAAATTATAAAGTTACTTCATAACTACTAGTGGGTTATTCTGAAGAATCATCAAATGACTCATTTAATGACATTGATGATCTCTAAAAATCGTTCTTTGTAGATTGAGCTAAGCAGATCAAAGAAGGCCCTAACCTCAGCATTTGCTGAACAACTCCATGCTGCTATTATCTAGGCCCCATCTGTTCCAACCAGACTCTTAAGGCTCCCATGTTTGACATTTTTAGATGATTACCTGTAGGAGGCAAAGCATATTTTTGTTACTTAGTTCTCTTTCTGCTAGATAGAGATTTATTTGTTATGAAAGGTAATCAGGTTTGGCAGACAAGCATGCATTTTTAAAATACCCATTCAAGGATTCTATTCTGCCTTTGTCAACAGAATTGCTGATTTTTGTTCATTTAAGCTTATTTTTTTTCTGCTGTTATCGCTGGGGAACTTTCCCTTATTATTGAGGATGAAGAATGTCCAGATGATGCTCTTCTTCTCCATCTGCCTGTTAAAACCTTAATCTTCCTACACCTGGGTGCTTTCTAATCCTTATTTGCTTTATGAGCCAATGGTCCCAATGCCAGACAAGTTATGTCACATATGGCAAATAAGTTTCCTTGTATCATTATAGGGCATGCTATACTTCTCAACATCTCCTGAAAGTCGAAGGTTCACAAATGGTCTGTCTGGGTTTAATGTAATCCAGCTAGGAAATGACATTCACTCACAGTACAGCCAAGGGTTCCTTATTGATTGACAGCAGGAGAAATCTAGTTCACAGTGGGACTTTCTTTTGCAGGCTTCCTATTCTCTGATGTCAGTGTGTTGCCTTTGTGATGCAGCCAAAGCTTCTTCCTACTTAAACACCCCTCTCCCAATTTTGCTTTTCTTTTTTGGAATAGATTGAATCATGTAATCATGGGTCTGAGTTAGCAAAGTAAAGTTTGGTTTGAGTTTGTTTATGGACCATAGGTCATCCTTAGTAAGGGTTCTTTTAGAAAACTGAAGGCAGGAATAGAGGTAAAATTAACTACTGCTCCTAGTTATCACCTTGGTAGTTCAAACACAGTGTGCTCATTTCTTTGGTGTTATGCCCTGAGTTGAATTTCAGCCTTGAACTCAGTCTTGTTAAGGTGGAGCTCATGTTGCTGTAATGATATTCTTACTTTAGTCATGTGAACTCTCCTATTAGGTGATTGGTTTCTCAAGAGAAATAGTTTTATAGCTACTAGCTGTTGTATGAAATGATTGAAATCAGAATTTACTTTCTTTGCTCTTCAAATAAAAGTACAGATAGCCTATAGTTTACCTTTAGGTTTATTAGTAGCTCACTTTGTAAAACTTGGTGCTTGTTAAACTAAGATATACACTAGTTTACTAAGTTTATTGTGAAGAGAGAATGAGGAGAAATGTCTATCCTTTTTACAAATGGCTGGTGTTTGTTTGCATAAGTAGACTAGAGATTTTAATTTTATTTTCTCAAACAAATATTTCTATTAGAAGAGTGAATTCTCAGGCCCCTATTTTGTTATCATATTTGCTGGAGGGAGACAACTGGCATCTGTCTTAACAGTAGAGCTTTCCTAGAGAAATAGCCTTGTTAGTTTAGAGGAAGCAGAGTTGGGAAAGTTTCATCTTACAAATATGTATTAGACAGACATCTGTACTTCTTATCCCAACCAGACCACACAGAATGCTTTAATTGCTAAGCGTTTTTAGTTCTGTCCATCAGCAATGCAAAGCAGTAAGGACTATGAGAAGTTAATTACAACTACTGAGGAAACAGATTTTTGAGGCAGGAATTCCAGTAGGAGGAGGTCCCCGCCCTATTTTTCCTGATAGTCCCCATCTGAGTAGAGCTGAATCTTTGTATAGGAGATAGCTTTGCTTATAGGAAGACTGCAACCTATTGATTGCTGCTGCTCTTTGTTCTGTTTAGACAATTTCTGAAGACATCTGGCAGTACTCCTGAGTTCTGGATTCTCTCAGTCCTCTCTGCCTTCCACCATGGGTCAATGATTTAATTTATTCTTGCCTTTTCTGTGCAAAGTGTACAAAGCATCTCCTGTCTGGCCATGGGCGAGGTACTAGGATAAGTGACCCATCTAGCGTGACTTTTAATAAAGCTTTAAAATAATTCTAGTGAGAGCGCAGTTGACCTAAAGTTTGTGATGTGTTTTAAAGGAAAGAATATATTAATTTATAATAAGCCTTTCTATACTGAAGTTATAATTTAGTTATATATTTACTGTATATTCTGACTTGAATGAGATAGTATAAGAATTAGCAACTTTATCATTTCTAACACCAGAGTTACATTGTTATTTATTGAAACATGACATTCTCTCCAGAATTATCCCAGAGTGTGCTACCTGTGCAGTCCCCACCATCCCCAACTTCTGATGCCCGGTTCTCTCTTTGCAAGCTTGTGTGTTTTTAATTGTTGTGATTCAGGTAAAAAATATCACTGACCTTTCATGCCAGTCACATCAAGACTTTATAGCTAAAACTCTTTAGCGAATGGATTTGTATTTAATGTCTCTACTCCTCTTAAACTGTTCTCTTATGCCTATTTTCTAATTATTTTCTTGCATCTGAAATTTCTTCTCGTTGGTCATGGGTATGGACTCCAATTGTTCTAAATTAAGACTCTTTTCCTCTAAAGTGAACTCTTTTATTAATTTCTCATTGTTCACCTACTAACTTGTTTACTCATTCACCTCTTCAGTTTTTGCATCTAAATTAAGCTCAACTTTATCTTACCTTTCTCTATATTATATATTAATATATACTATATGTTAATGTTATTTATTATTATATAGTATTAATACTATTATATATTCTTTTTAAATTGTTGTACTTTTTCTTTTTATTTTTTGTTTATCATTTTCTGTTGTTCCCATTGTTCTACTTCCTGGGTAATCTAAATCAAACCCTTCCTATAATTCATTTAAATTTATAGTTTACTGAGTTTTAACTTTTCCAAATGTTTTTTTATACAGACATTAAATTTAGTTGTATTCCTATGTTGCCTAAACAATATCTAATGATACATGATAGATAGTAAATATTGACCAGTTATTAATGCATACCAATTAATAGCCATGCTCTGGCTGTATAAGTATTTCCTGGGTGAACTTTGAAAATTGTGTTTGATTTGGAAAGTATAACAAAAAGATTATGAAAACTTTATTTTGATGGACAATTTCTATATATTTCTCAACTAAAATTTCAATATTCGTGGTGTTTTTTCTTTCTAAATCATATGCGTTTTGATGCAATCTGTAAATTGATTTTTCTTATTTTTTTTACTTTTACTACATTTTTAAAACTTTCTCAGTACTCTTGTATTTCAGAAATAAATGTAGGAGAAATAAAATCTGCATGTCTTAATAAGCGTATATTCTTTCTTATTTTATTTTATATAAGTAAGTTATTTAATAGCAACAGTGCCAATATGAGCTATTCTAGTTGGATTGTGGTTAAAGGGAAACTTTAAATTCCTTAAATTACCAAAGTTGTAGAAGTTCAGTTTATTCTATGGAAATTCATTCAATGTGAGGAAATGAAAAAGAGAGGAAAGGGGAAAATTTACTTCAAGTTTCTTCTGAGTCTTTGCACAAAAAAGATAGTACTAACTGATAGAAATGGTAAAGTGGTTTTTTAAAAGTATCATCAGTAAATTGGTAGCTTTGCAAAGAATGTTTTTATTATTTTATTATTTTTATTTATTATTTTCAATCTTATTGTATATTACATGATGGACTGGACATGTGTGAAGGTCGACTGGAAAGTCCTCTTCAGAGGAGCTGTTTCTGGCTGAATGAGGCAGGAAATGCCAGTTTTCTTTCCTTTGGTGGCACGTCTGGAAAGAAATCCCTGTTGTGGCCAAAGAGTCTGGTGAAATCCTCTTTCTGCCTTTTATTTAAGAAAGCAAGTTTAAAAATGATCATGGTTTAAGTCTTTGGATAGCAAACATGAATGGAAAATTTTGATAAGTAATGAACTTTTCATAATTTAGAATTTTTTTCTTTTTTGGTTTTGTTTTTGAGTCATACCTGGTGACTCTTAGGGGTTACTTTTGCCTATGTGCTTAGAAATCGCACCTACAGCTGCACCACAGCTCTGGCCCCTCATTTTTAGAATTTTTTTTTATCACACCCAGCGGCACTCGGGAATTACTCCTGGTTCTGTGCTTAGAAGTCACTCCTGGCAGGCTCAGGGGACATGTGGGATGACATGATTCAAACCAGGGTCTGTCCTGTATTGGCCATGTGCAAGTCAAATGCCTTACCAATGTGCTATCATCCTGGCTAGAATCTAATTTTTAATTTAAAGAAAAAGGACTATCAAGATAGATACGGAGTTCTGTTATTAATCTATTTTTTAAACTGCGTTGTTGTTAGAATGACTTGTTTTTGTGAAGTTTTGTTCACAGAAAAACTTTATTTTCTTTCATATTTTTAACATTTTCATATTTTCTGGTAGAACTCAAGTCTATATAGCAATAGAATATTAAAATGAATTCCCTAGAAATTTACTTTTTTCAACTGTTAGAAATCTTGAAGTGTTTTTCATTGTAAACAGTAGCCTTTTTGTTGTTTTGTTCTGCTTTGGGTTTCTGCTCGGTGATGCTCAGGTGTAACTCCTGTCTCTACAGTAAGAAATTATTCCTCATAATGCTGAGGGAGCATTTGGAATGTTGGGGATAGAATTTGGGTTAGTCTTGTGCAAGGCAACTGACCTACCTATTGTTCTATTCTTCTGGCCTCAAAACAGTAGCATTTCTTCACCTGGTAATGGCAAATCATTGTCTTTCTGGATGGTCAGGACTTCCTTTCTGCTTAACTACTTTATATTGATTTATTTATTTTCTTTCTTCCTTCATATTTTTCCCTTTTTGAGCTATTCATAGCAATGCTCAGGGCTTAATTCTGGCTCAAAGCTGAAGAGTCCTGGTGGTCTGATCTGTGGTGGTGTTGGTACTGTATATGGGGTATTGAGAATTGAACCTGAGTCAACTACATGCAAAGCAATACCCTACCCATTATGCTATCACTCTGTACTGGCTCCTCTGTTTAACTATTTTAAGAGAATTTCGATATGTTTCATATGTGTTTCTTAATGAAATAATTTCCTCATTAAAGGCAAACAAAAGTGGGGTATTTGGGGGAGAACGTTTCTTTAACTTGCATCTGTTGAAATTTCTTGTTTTGTGTGATAAAATGAACATAGATGATTAAGTTAAAAGGTTTGTTAAAGTTTTACCTACCTAATGCAGACTGCTTCTACTTTCAGTACAAAGTTTGATTAAAGGAACTTTTTAAACTCTACCCTAATTTTTTTTCTGTAAATATTTTTCTCATTATTATTTACTTATTATTATCTCATTATAATTTACTGTGCCTATGCAAGAAAAAAAAGAAGCACAAATCAAAATCATTTTGGTTTTGTTATTGTTGTTTTTTGTTTTTTTTGTTGTTGTTATTTGTTGTGTTTTTATTTCAGGACCTTGATTATTGTGTAGCTAGTGTCTTTATTGCTGTAGTGCTTTTCGAGTTTTTTGCTTAATTTTTTTTGTATTTTTGCTATGTTTTTCTTCCTTTTTCCCTTCTCTTAAATTGATATTTATAGCTTCTAGAAGGACTCCTTTCTGTTTTTGCCTGTTTGATTTTAGCCCCATTTTATTTTTTCTTTCCTTCAAACAGAACCACATAACTTGAACCATCTTGTTCTGCCTCACAAATTGAGGGAAAATAATGGAGGGTACTAAGACCAGTCATATGAATATTAAGTAAAAATAAAAAAAAAAAACCACCAAATCCAAAGCCAAAGAAAATAGAATCGATATCTAATCTATAACATGCTAAACACAGAGGGGACCACTTATACTATCAGCCTGGCGGGTAAAGAGAGGAATATGGGCTGCATACTGGGAGCAGGGGTGGAAGGAAGACAACATTGGTGGTGAGAATGCCCCTGATTCAATGTTGCTATGTACCTAAAATATTACTGTGAAAGATTTATAATCCACTTCGGTCAAAATAAAAATATTTTTAAAAAGTGACCTAATTTGGGGCTGGGTGGTGGTGCTGGAGGTAAGGTGCCTGCACTAACCTAGGACGGACCACGGTTCGATCCCCCAGTTTCCCATATGGTCCCCCGTGCCTGCCAGGAGCGACTTCTGAGCGAATAGCTAGGAGTAACCCCTGAGCGTCACTGGGTGTGGCCCAAAAATCAAAAAAAAATTAAAAAGTGACCTAATTAAAAATTAAAAAAATAGATTTTTATCTCCTTATTAGTTATATTCAACTTTTCTTGGCAAGGTTATGCAGAACAAACTTACTAGAGGCACTGGCACCTTTATCCTAGACTCTTAAGCAAGCTGCAGGCAAAATATGGAACATACTTCATAATATCTAATGTCTCAGAATTGCATTAGTCATGGGGCTGAGATAGTATCTTCCATGACTTTGTTTTTCCTACTACAATAAAGCATTTATTTTCCTGACGGGAAGCTCTTCTGTTGTTTCAACAGGTATCTAAACTTCAAATAACTTCTAAATGAGTATTATAATTGAGATAATTGACTTGGAAGTGGAGTAATAGTCGAAAGATTATGCTCTCTTAACTTGGTGAAAATGATCTAAGTGTTTTAAAGAAAGACTTTTCATTGCAGAAAGAGAACTTTGTCTGAACAATCCTCTTTATTGGAATAAAATGAAGTAATGATTCTTCATATTGTAGCTATAATAAATCGTAGTTTAAAAAATACTTCTAGAGTGATTAAGCCAATCGTTTCACGTAGTAGAGTAACATCGTTACTTAGAGAGTATATGACTTTATCACAGAGTAATCTGAGGGAATCCTGGAAATTATAGTTTATTTATATTCAGACTATTATAAAGTAAATTGGGCAATTCTATGAATGAGAATTGATAGTATACTCAGAAGGGCTACTATACTACTGAGGCTGATCTGAAAATATCTATTCTCACATTTTTTAACCTTCATGATCTTATGTAGCTATTTATTTGAAAAAACAGAATTATTAGCCAGTACTGTATTTAGCTTGTTTATATTGGACATAAGGATGAAGACCCTAAAATAGATCCCTAATATTGTAGTTGATAGAGGATTTTTTTCCAGTGATGAAATTAACTGGAGTGAAATTGGGTTTGACATGTGATACTGAAGAAAGAAAGTAAGATGATACCTTAATTTCTACTTATAAAAATGTAGTGGACCATGATGCTGTTTATTGGTATAAATTATGATAGATGAAAGATGTTGTATACTTCGATGTGTATGCATTCACGTTCCTGATTTTGATAATATCGGCCCATCTATGTAGAGTTGATAGTTTGAATATCCTAAATTTCAGGAAATAGGTCTTAACAGTAAACAAATTTCATGTTTTTAGTATGCAAATACTGATCAAAGTTAAAGGTAGTTTAGCCTGAAGCAGTAAAGTGAATCTGAGCAACAGCAGTATGGTAATCTGCAGAAGAGTTTAAAGGAGATACAAAGTATTTAAAGAAAATCTTGAATTAGATGATCAGAATCATATGTGAAGAAAATGTTTTAAAAAGGAAATTAATGAGCATAAAAATTCTATAGAAGCCAAACCACCCAATGAAGATCAAATAAAAAGCATTTGTTGGGGTTGGAGTGACTCAACAGGTGAGTATAGAAGGTTGAATACTTGCAAGCAGCTGACCATAGGATCCCTGGTGTTGAGAAGGAGTGATCAATATATAAAAGTGAGCACAGATCGAAGAATAAGCCCTGATCTCCGTTGAGTGGCCAAAATAATAATGGTTTATTGATTTGGGGATATAAATATTTATTTTCAACTTCTCCCAAATAGTAAAAAGTAAGACTAGAGCAGAAGGACTGGAAGTATGTCTAAGGCAAAGTACTTTCTGCTATTCCTGACTTTTTTTAAATTAATGTTGCACTGGTAAAGGGGGGTATTCTGTTTATGACAGAAACCCAACTACAAACATGCTTGTTATCATGGTGCTTAAATAAAGAATTATATGTAACAAAAATAAAATAAGTGTTTTATTTTTATTGACTTTTTTAAAATTCTTTTTACATTGGCAGCGGGTATGAGAATTTATTACAGTGCCTGTAGTGCTAATTTGACCAATAAAGCAAGTATTAATCACTTTATAGCTCAAATGTCTTAGAGTTCACTAGTTTTACAGGTCATGTATATATTATAGGCCACACACATTATGGCCCATGTGTGTGCGAGTACATATGTTTTACGGCTCAGAGGTATTTTAGCTTGCATGTATATGAACTCCTGTATTGCAGCTTAAGTGTGTTACAGCTCATGTGTTTTTCAGTTCACATATTGTAGAGATTTAATCAGGCTTCATAGCTGCTGAAAATAAGACCCACAAAGCACTTCAGCTGTATATACTTTCTCCAAAGTAAAGAAAGGGGCGATAATTCTTTTTCTGAGTTCCTTATGCAAATGTTGTTCTAAGTGTAATTTTAGTGACAACCTGGTGGAAAATTGTCAAGTGATAACTGATTGGGCTGAACTCATTCCTGAGCTCTTTGGCTTACTGATAGGGCTTTATTTTCTTTTGGCTGCTTACAAAGATGTCAAAACAGTTTGCTACACCTGGCCCTACCTGGTATCTTACCTTCAAAGAGCCTCGTGGCATTTAAGCATTTAGAAACTCAAGGCACTCATATGTTTGTTTCCATATTTCCATTATTTACCAATTTTTTTAGTAAGAGTAAGTTTTTTTAATAACAAATTGCTCTAATGTGGCAGGCAGGACAGTAAGTATGTATCATTTGATTTAAATTAAATTAAATCTAACTAAGCATAATTCATTCAGCTATTTCCCCATCCTAAAATTACCTCCAAAGATAATAGTGCTATGAACCAGGAGCAAACCAAAAAGCATCCTATTAAAATAAATAAAGTTTAAAAAGACAAATGTTAAACAGAAAGATAAATAATAAAGTTTTACAGTGATAGAAATAGGCAGATAGAAATAGAAATATTCTTTATTAAAGAATTTATCAGTAATTATGTTTTTTTATAAATCTAAAATAGACTGAAATGTACATTAAGAGAAATGTGAAGCTGTTCCTGTAAAGTTCTACTTAGTAATAATAGTACATATAAATCTAGTGTTTATTTTAATTGGAAGTAAAAAAGTGTTCTTGTGTGTGACTGTGACTGTGTCTGTGTCTGTCTGTGTGTGTGTATATATGTCTTTTCCTGTGTCTTTTCTAAGCAATGTTCAGTGAGCTTGGGAGTTACTATCTATGATACAAATCTTGGCTGATGGTTTAGTGCTAGGACCTAATAATGCAGTACTGCACGTGCCCTTGATGCCAAGGACTATCAGTGCTACCCTTAATGTGCTTAGAGGCCTCCAGAGCTACACCTGTTGATGCTGAGTGGGGAGTGGACAGTGGTACTGAAGAGCAAATGTAGATTGGACACATGCATGCATCCTAGCCTGGCCCAATAGTAAGTATTCTTTGTTTCTGTTTTGGGCCTATTCTTGTCTTTACTCAGGGTTTACTTCTGCTTCTATACTTAGCAATATCTCCTAGGTGGTTGCAGAGGACCATCTGGGGTGCTGGGGCAAAAACCTGGCTTTGGTGCAAGAAACTTGCAAAGCAAATGCCCTATCCACTGTGCTATTGCTTAGTTGTACCCCTTATTGAAAGAAAAGACCATATCCTTGAAAGCTAATATACTCTTTCAGTTTAACATTTGTCTTTTTAAACTTTATTTATTTCAATAGGATGCTTTTTGGTTTGCTCCTGGTTCATAGTACTATTATCTTTGGGGGTATAGCTGTATATATTCATGTGTATACATTTTATTTTAGAGCTAGTTGCAATTGAAACAATTTACTAGAATATACATACTTTTTGTTCAATGTTTTTAGTATATTAATAATGATAACTTAAGATTAGACCTTAAAAAGTGTTTAAAGGTTTAGAGCACATAGTTTCTTGTGAAATGCTTGCTTTTGAGCATAAACTCACATTATTCCCTAAAACACTGGAGTGCAGTTTAAGGTCTCCTCTTTCCATGCCCACTAATATTGATTTCTGTATTTACTGCTAAGCATTAGGAAGCATTAGGACATTTGGAAAATTGGCAAGAAAACCTGAGTGAGGGGAATCTTCCCAAGTAGTTTTGCCTCTCCTGGTGATACTTAGCCTTTCTTATTTATTTAGACTGGGTGTTTTAATTCTTGGGAGCAGTGAGGATCTCCACTTCAAACCCAGGCCATGGTTGCTCCTGGTCCATTCAGTTGGTGCTGAGTCTTGGGAGGAGATGGGCATGGTGTGCCTAAGACAAAACTTGGGTCTCTGCATTTGTGTCAGACTCCAGAGGTTCTCTTATAAACCCACAAAGGCCTTCTTCATGCTCAGGGTTCTTAACAATGTAGTATTGAATTAAAAAAAAAACATTCAAATAAATAAGTACTTTGAGATAGTCCTATTGTGGTGGACTGACAATGCTAAGCTATTCACGTTAATGTAGTAGAAATACTAAAAAATATTTATTTGAACAAAAATGTAGTCCAAGATAGGTTGGTTGGAGATAAACTGTTTATACCTGAGGGAGAAAAAGTGTTGAAGGTTAAGAGGTAATTAACAGGTTGTAATTTTACCTGGATAAATATTTGCAAAACTGTGAAGTTCAGCATTTAATGTGATTCTCTGTTAAAAGAGTTCTTGAGTTGGGGAAGGTGATATCTACTCTCTCAGGTAGTGAGAGACTATGAATTGGAGCTTAGAAGTTTGTGAAGGAAAGGAAACACTCTCTTAGTTCATTTGGAAATCTACTTGGGAAGGGTGTGTGCATGAGTGAGTTAACATTCCATGCAAACACTTGTACAGTAGGTATCATTTTGATTAATTGATTGCTTTTATATTAGATTCTTTTAGCATTCACATTATTCTAAGGTATTCTATTAGCATTCATATTTTCTAAAGATACAAATTTAAAGTTACAAATTATAGCCATAAATTCTTTTGACTATTAGCCTTCATTAATATTTGCTACAGTGTAGCCTACTGGCCAGGCATGGTATTGGCATCTGATTTATAATGTCCTACCTAAAGTTTTAGATTAGCTATATCTATCCCTCTTTCCCAGCTCAAATGTTCAACTTTGGAAAGTTGTAATTTATTTAAAATAAATACCTTAACTTTTTGACATGGAGAGTAATTTGCCTAATATGAAATGTATTTGCTGATACTAGGATAAAGTTTTCGATTTCCTGACTTATGAGAATGAGAAGCAAGCACAGAAAACTATATCAGATTTTCTGTATATTGCTTTTTTTTAATTGTTTTCCACTAATGTATTTCTTTTTTTTTTTTTTTTTGATTTTTTGATTTTTGGGTCATACCCGGCAGTGCTCAGGGGTTACTCCTGGCTCCATGCTCAGAAATTGCTCCTGGCAGGCACGGGGGACCATATGGGGCACCGGGACTCGAACCGATGACCTTTTGCATGAAAGGTAGACGCCCCCACTAATGTATTTCTTCCATTTCAATTACATTACTATCTCTTTTATACCTCTCTTTGTCCAGATGTGAATGATCTTTGACTTTATTGTTGGTCTTTTTGCTAGTTTCTTTTTTAGTAATCTTTTTCTTCTTCTTTAAATGCCAATTTTTAAACAGTCTTGATATACAGACACATATATACATATATATACAGTTTGGTTCTTAAAATTCACTCATGAACAAATCTGACCATATTTAATATATCGTGAAATCAGTAGTTGTTTAAAAATATTCTAATTGGGGAAAACAAGACAAAAATATTTCATTGTATATCCTAACACAGTTTTAAACTTTAATGGATAAAAATTGCCTGGAGGCTTAGGAAAAAAATAATCTTCTAGAGAATCTGATTCTAGGAATTTTGAATAGCAGTAGTTATTGACTGCTCTTCAGTAGCATAGGCCTGAGGTAGTATTTCTAGATTTTATGTTTTAGTGACTCTGAAGGGTGGGGTTGTTCTTGAATACATCTGTATCAGTCTATCCCAAGAAGTACAGACTAAGTTGGAGCATTCTCTTATATATTTAGACATTTATGCAGACTCTTTGTTGTCCTCCTTCTATTTTTCTCAATTTATTTTGTTATAGGCAGATTTATTCCTATCTTAAACTATCCTGTCTAATTTTCTATATATATTTGCAAGTCATATCTTATAACTCATGCCTTTTCTACCAGTCTTATATAGTTTAATATTTCCTGAGTTATAATTATATTAGTGATATATTTAATATTTCTGAATCACTTCAGTTTTATTCTTGTCATTCAAAAAGAATCAGGTAATAAGGTTTTGTTACATTATTTTCAATTTCTAGAACTATAGTTTAAACATATCTGTATTGCAATACTTTACTGTATGACTTAGGTCAGATGAAGATTATGTAGCAAACTTGTGGAAGAAAGTACATTATTAACATTTTAAGGGTTTCCTCATAGTCTTTGAAATCATGTGTGAAATATATAGTTTTTTAGGTTGTTATATTTGTTTCATATAGTAAACTCTGCACAAATATGGATGTACTTAATGACTCTGATTTTGTTTCCAAAGATCAATGATTTCTTTTTGAGTTGGTCAGCCCTGTGCCATTTATTCATATTTTCAAAATTATAATAATCTCCAGAGTCATAGATTATTTAATAAAATCAAATTGAAACAGATTATATATTTTGCAAATATTTTGTAGACCTTACATTCATCTTATGTTCAGATATCATTATGGACTAAGCAAAAATATGACTCTTAACAAAATTTTAAAATTTAATAAAATTTTAAATTTTCATTTGGTACCGCAAGTGTAGTTCAGTTTTTATTTTATCAAATATAAAATGAGAGAAATAAAATAGTTTGCTCTCTTTCCATAGAAGTTTAATTTAGTATTGACTTAAAACTCTATATATATTTTTTTTGTGTATTTTTTAGGGTTTCTTTATATATTTTTAAATAAAATATAATCAAATCATCGTGAGATATACAGTTACAAAGTTGTTCATGACTGCGTTTCAGTCATACAGCATGCAACAGCCTTCACCCCAGTGCACATTGCCCTCTATCAGTGTCCCCAATTTGCCTCCTACCTTTTCCTTTGCCCTCTATTCTGCTTGCCTAAATGGCAGACATTTTGTTTTTTTTATCCACCCATACGATTTTTTTCTTCCTTTTTAGGCACTGTGAATACTAAGTATATTAAATGAAGGCATTTGTTTTCAAAAAGTTAGCTGATTATCAAAAGAACACGTAGCTAGAGTGTGAAGTATATGGGGTGTCAAAGTCTTAGGACAAAATTGACATCAAACACATTTTCTGCTTCAATATGTGTTGAAGTAAGGAATGGGGAGAAAGATTGCTTTGTCCCACTATACCACATAGGTAGAAAATTGTACTCTTGAAGGAAGGCTATTATTGAATCAACATCTGGCACACTAAAGACTTGACGATTAGTCCAGGGTTAGGAATGGCAGAATAATTTGATCATGTGTCATGCATAACATTTACTGATTTTTTCCGTTTTTGAGGAAGGAGTAATCACTCAAGGATTATGCTCTGAAATTACTTTCAGTTCTTAGTTTAGGGTCACTCCTATACCCATGAAGTGATTGGATAAAGATTGGTAGCATCTAAAGCAAGCTTCTTAAAATTTATATCTCTCTAGTCTCTTCATATTTTAGAGTATTTGTTTAAGTCTAGATAAGTTTAGTACAGAGAAAGTCACAATGAAATGGCATAATTTAGTATATATGGCAAACTCAGAAAAGGGAATAAAAATAATAAGAACCCATTGGTGCTGGAGACATGGTCCCAGGGGTAAGGCATTTTTGTTGCAGACAGCCAACTTGGGCTTAATTTCTGGTGACATAGGGTCACTGTAGCCCTACCTGAGTGATACCTGAGAACAGTTAAGAGTTAAACCTTAGATATAGCCCCATATCGAAAAGATCAGATAACATTCTTAATAACAACTATATAATGCATCAAGGGGATGTATGCTGTCTGTCAGTGACATTGCCTTCTTGAGTTCTTCTGATTTTGTTTATTATTTTTTAGCATTAACTTATTTAAACACCATGGGTACAAGTTGTTCATAATACAGTGTTTTTTCCCACAGACAAAATTGTTCATCATTGAGTTACATTTATACAATGGTTGTTATATAACACCCATCACCAGTTTGCGTTTTCTGCCACGAATGTCAATGATTTTCCTCTCACCCTCCCTGATACCCTTTTCACTCCGAAAACCACCCCTCCTGCCTTTGGGGCATACATTTTACTTTCTTCAGTCTCACTCTCTCATTCTGTCTTCTTCACTCTGTCTTTCTTCCTTTCTCTTCCTTTTTTGAAATTGTGGTTTGTACTAATGCAAATGAAGGAATGTCAGGTATGTCCCTTTCATAGTAGATCCTTTTCTGCTCTAATTGCAATCTTGTTCTTTGTGGTAATTGCACCTACCAGAGACTAGTCCCCATAATCCTTATTTTATTGTCTTTGGATATCATCCCACACTGTCTTTTATTTTTCTTATATGATTTTTTTCTTATATGAGATGAGTTAGATTATGTTATGTTTAGCCCTCTTCCTCTGACTCATTTCATTCAACATAATATTCTCCATGTCCATCCATGTACAAGCATATTTCATGACTTCATTTTCCTAACAACTGCATAGTATTCTATTAAGTAGATATACTTCAGCTTTTTTAGCCACTCATCTGTTGTTGGACACCCGGATTGCTTTCAGATTTTGGATTTTGTAAATAGTGCTGCAATGAACATAGAAATGCAGAGGTTGTTTTTGTTTGTGTTTTTGTGTTCCTAGGATATATCCTTTGGAGCGGCATTGCTGCATTATAAGGAAGCTTGGTTTTCAGCTTTTTTAGATCCACATTGTGTTCCAGAATGGCTGGACTAGATGGTATTCCCACCAGCAGTGAATGAGAATTCCTTTCTCCTCACATATATGCCAGTACTGGTTGTTTTTGTTCTTTGTGCAGCTTCTGGAAATAATAGATTTGTATAATAAGGTGGCAGGCCACAAAATTATCATGCAGAAATCTATGGCTTGTTTTGTATGTTTGGTTTTTGTTTTTGGGTCACACTCAGAGGTACTGAGCAGTTACTCAAGATTCTGAGCTCAGAAATCGCCCCTGGCAATCTTGGAGACCAAATGGATGCCATGCCAGGATTAGAACCACCATCCTTCTTGGGTCAGGCACATGCAATGCAAAAGCCCTACCCCTGTGCTAACTCTCTGACCCCATCCATGACATTTTTCTAGATAAATAATGAAAGAGAAGAAAGAGACATTACAAAAACAATGCCATTCACAATTGTGACTCAAAAAAAATAAAAAATCAAGTACCTTGGAGTCAATTTAACTAGAGGTGAAAGACCTATACAAAGAAAACTATAAAACACTACTTCAAAAAATATGGGGCCGGAGAGATAGCATGGAGATAGAGTGTTTGCCTTGCATACAGAAAGACAGTGGTTCAATCCTGGCATCTCATATAGTCCCCTGAGACTGCCAGAAGCGATTTCTGAGTGTAGAGCCAGGAGTAACCACTGAGCGCTGCTGGGTGTGACCCAAAAACCCAAAACAAACAAACAAAGAAAAGACAAAAGCAAAAGCAAAAACAAACAAAATAAGGAACACAAGGAAATGAAAACATAATGTACTACTGGGTTGACAAGATAAATATCATTAAAATGACAATACTTCCCAAAGCATTGTACAGATTTAATACAATCCCTTGAGTTCTGATTTTAATTTATGGGCAAGGGACTGCATCTCCTTTCTGTTGGCGTGTCATGTGACTTTGCAAAGGAATTACCTTTGGTAGCAAAACATTCACTGAAAAAAATTCTATTTTAGTCAATAAGTTACTTTTCTTTCCTCTGAAAGGTTAATTATTATTTAATTTTCTTTGCCCAAATTTTATAACTCTGATGCTGTATGGAAAAACATTGAAATGTAGCATGTTGCTATGGAAAAGCCCGAAGTTTGTTTTTCCTAAAATTTTATTAGATATTCTACTTTAGTCTTGAGATAAGCTGGCAAATGATGCTTGCTATTTCTGCTAATGATTCAGAAACTCCATCCAAGTGAAGCAAAGTGAGTTATCAGTGAAGGTCTAAAAGTCAAAATCATTACTATGCCACCATCTACTTTCTGTGTGTTTATTATCATTTTTTTAATATTTTGTTGCCAGACCTAGAGATGCTGTCAAGGAGTTTTTCATCTTAATTTATTGACTTACATTGGTTCTAGGTAACATTTGGTAGTGCTCAGATGCTACGGTTTTTGTATTTGGTATCATTCCTGGAGATAAAATCTGGTCTTCTGTGTGCAGAATACTAGATCCAGTCCACTAAATTAAATTGTTTGTCCAGCACTTCATAGCCTTTTTTTTTAATTGTGCATTAGGAAGTTTTTCCCTAAGAAACCTTTAAAAATATTTATGTTTAAAATATATGGATCATTTCCATGAGCAGCATATACATTAGAGTCATGAAGTCAGCCACATAGAATTATCTGAATGTTATGTGTATATAGGATCCTGATTTTCATTTTATCTTTCTTATGAATTATGCACAGGAAATAAATAATTCATAAGAAAAATAAAGCACATAATTCCATATAGTATATAATAGTGTATATGTTTGCAATCCTAAATATTGCATTACTATTTTGTTTTATGTATGCATTGCTAAAATCATCGTGCATTTTTAGTATATTTGCAAACTAAAATAGTTTTATAATTTCTTTGGTATTCAATAACCTGTAATATATATATATATATATAGTTTTATTTCCTTTTAAACGATGATTTACAACTTTCTTTTTCCCATTATTTCATACTTCATGTTGTCATGAAATTGAATTTTTCCCAAGAATGGAGTTCAAGGTTCTGATGGGAGACCAGGTAGATAACTCATTGTTTAAAGACATATGATTCCATGATTGTTCAGAAAACTAGGGAATCACACTGTAGGTTTTCAACCAATCAAAGCTTGAGTGACACTAGTGATCCTTGGCAGGGTCTTGGCATTTCCTTAACCCCAGCTTGAGCTCCACTGGGAATGGCTGATCCATGTATTAGGGGGACTGGCCCCTGCCCTCCATTAGTACTGCCTGGGAACCCACACTTTGTAGGTTCTTGTGTATAGAAACAAATGCCTGCCAGCTTCAAGCTGGTAACATAAATGTCTCTATGTGTCAAATGCAGGAAAATAAAAAATGACAGTGCATAAGCTTTTAATCACCTTGCCAGGCAAACAGAACATATTTGTAATCATTAGGTGAGAGATGGCAGATCGATACCAATTGGGAAAGGGACATGAATCCTGAAAAGATTGAGGATTGTAATTAGAGCAGCATTAGAAATAAAAGTGTATTGGGCCGGGCGGTGGCGTTGGAGGTAAGGTGCCTGCCTTGCCTGCGCTAGCCTAGGGTGGACCGCGGTTCAATCCCCCTGTTTCCTCTATGGTCCCCCAAGCCAGGAGCGACTTCTGAGCGCATAGCCAGTAGTAACCCCTGAGTGTCACTGGGCGTGGCCCCAAAAAACAAAACAAGCAAAAAAAAAAGTGTATTGTTTAAACAGTTACATGATGAAGATTCATGGTGTTGTGGTACAACAATTTGACTATAGGGAAAGAATCACTTCAAAGTACATGTATCACTACTTGACAGCAATAGATTTTTTATGTTCACATAGCATATGCTAACATACAGTTTTTTAGTGGTTAAAACTGGAGTTCATAATCTTATGGTTCTATTGGTTAAGTGTCTGGCATAAACTCATTTGACTAAAGTATACTATGCTCAGGGTTCAGGGACTGTGTGCAAGGGAATTTTTTATGTTGGCTCCCCCAGTTTCACCCACAAACATTCCTATTACGAATTTATGAGCCCTTCTTTCTTCAGAATAAATTTCAGCATTTGAGCCTTTCCCACATTTTATCCTTCAGCCATCTTCTGAAGTGATATGCCTCTAACTCTCATCACCTTCTTCCAATTTGGGGAACCTTTTTGACTATAGCCTTTAGGAATCTTGGTCTGCCAGTTGGTCAATCTCAATGTCAATCACTTAGCATTTTAATTCCTTCTAGCATCTTTAATTCATTCTGTAATCTTATTTATTTTTGCCAGGTAACAACATATTCACAGGCTCCAGAAATATTACATAGCTATTTTTCTGAGGTCTGGCAATTTTGTTATCTTATTTTTAGTTCCTGATGTGTAGAATGTTTTGACACTGCTATAAGTCTATCAATAACATATATAATATGTATTAACAACTTATCTTTTTTTTTCTATATAATTAAGGATTCAGTAAGTGCTTTCTGCTATTTTGTTTCTGTGCTGCTTTTCTGTTAGAATCAGGTTCTTTCTTATTCTGTTTATTTCTAAAATCAGCTTTCAGAGGTTTTCTCCGGTGATTAGTTTTGGCTGGGTTGTCCACATGCATACAGAGGTATTCAAATTAGTTATAAATTGTAGTGATTAAAAATGTAACCTCAGAGATAGCATGGAGGTAAGACGTTTGCCTTTCATGCAGAAGGTCATTGGTTCGAATCCCTGTGTCCCATATGGTCCCCCATGCTTGCCAGGAGCAATTTCTGAGCAAGGAGCCAGGAGTAACCCGTGAGCACTGCCAGGTGTGACCCAAAAACGACAAAAAAAGAAAAAAAAAAGAGTTACACTTGATTCTGTGCTCCGAAATAACTCTTGGCTATGCTCAGGAGACCAGATGGGATGTAAGAGAAATTAATATAGGTCAGTCATGTGCAAGGTTAGCACTCTACCTACTGTACTATCACTTTGGTCTCTCCATTTAAGTTTTATGAGAATTTCACTTCTAGGATCAAAAAAAAAAAATAGTACAATGACTTAGCTAAATATATTTGCCATGAACCATACCCCAAACCCCACACAGTCAGTACAAGAGGGAGGGTTAGAGTGAGAGAGAGAACTTTTACTTCCAACTCTGTTACTTTTGTTTCTTTGCTGGTCATTCATCTTTGTTACTTTAGTTTTATGACATGTCATACGAGATTCACTGTGATGAAGTGTCAGGGAAATGACATGTTATTATCTCTATGTGAATAGAATAACAAAACTGAGGCACCCACCTACATATAATGACAAATTGGTACTATTGCTTGATTGGTCACTAATAACGATACTTATGTAATACAGTATACATAATTTATAGAAGATCTAGGCAAAATTTGTGTTTCATGTACTCCCTTTGCTGTTAATATATAGTGGTATCCAAAAGTGAAATGATAGTTTGTTTTTTGTTGTTTGGTTATTTGTTTTGGGGGCCACACCTGAAGGTACTAGGGGTTCCTCCTGACTCTATGATTAGGAATTACTCTTGGCAGGCTTGGGTGACCATATGTGATGCTGAAAATCAAACCCAGGTCAGCATTGTGCAAGGCAAACAGTTTCACCACTGTACTATTGCTCTGGTTCAGAAAAGTGGTTTTTAAAGGACTGCAATTTTTTTTATCTAGTTATCTTGAATTTTATTTCAAGTAAGAGAAAAAGGTCATGTTTCTATGCAAAAATATTTGATACTTCAACACTGTGACAAGTGGAAGAATGAAGGAATGCTACACTTGTGATCTATACAAAACATTTTGGATAGAACATAACTTAGGGCGCCCGAGAGGTGGCGCAAGCAGTAAGGCATTTGCCTTGCCCGTGCTAGCCTAGAACAGACCGCAGTTTGATCCCCCAGCGTCCCATATGGCCCCCCAAGCCAGGGGCAATTTCTGAGCACATAACAAGGAGTAACCCCTGTGCATCACTGGGTGTACCCAATAACCTCCCCACAAAGAACATAATTTAAACACAGTTCAAATACTTATAGAAATGTTGTCGTACCTAGAGGTATGTCTTAGGTTGACATGGTAAACAGTTTAGTAAAAGTAATTACACCAGTACTCAGTTTCTTTACCACAACTACTATTTAGTACTTTGTTTTAAATCCGGGAGCAAGCCGGAGAGTCTGGGCCAGAGAGATAGCATGGGAGTAAGGCGTTTGCCTTTCATGCAGAAGGTCATTGGTTCAAATCCCAGCATCCCATATGGTCCCCCAGGCCTGCTAGGAACTATTTCTGAGCATGGAGCCAGGAGTAATCCCTGAGCGCTGCCGGGTGTGACCCAAAAACCAAAAAAATAAAAATAAAAATAAATCCAAGAGTAAAAGTTAAAACTCTATGGAGCCAGAGTGGAAGTACACAGGAAGTTGGATGTTTGCCTTGCATATGTCAGACCGGGGGTCCATCTTGGCATCCCACATGGTTCCCCCAAACACTGCCAAGAGTACTTCCTGATTGCAAAGCCAGAAGCAACCCCTGGCACAGTTAGGTGTGACCCAAAACCTAAAAAATAAAAGACTCTGTTTTCGGTAAACAACTATGGTAAATATTGATGAATTGTCCCTCCTGGATATTACTTATAAATGGCCTTTAAGGGGCCGAGCAATAGAGCAGTAGTAGGGCGTTTGCCTTGTACACAGCTGACCCAGGACGGACCTCATTTCAATCTCAGCATCAAAAAAGCATTGCCTCTGGGGATGCCGTTGCCCTCTTCTGATTTCGTCAGGACAGAAGCCTTCTCCACTGGCATCCTTGGCTCTCTTCCTATCACTATTTTTTCCTGCCAACGAGGAGATGGTGGGCGTCTCATTCGCTTGATCTCATGTATGGTGTCCAAGACACGGAGGAGACTAGCACGCCGCCCCGGAGGGGGTCTTCTAAGAATGCGTTGGTCTTCAAACCTGAGGGACTTGGGAGCCTGTGGCCGGCCGCAGTACCTCTATGGAGTTTTGTTGAAGTACAATGGGATAGGCCTGGCTATACCGTGCGGGCGGTTGACAGATGCGGGAGCCCCAGAATGCTCCCTGTCAAAGCCTTCTGCACGTTTTCTATAGATTGGAATAGGGTAGAGATGCCTTGCTTGCCCCAGCCGGGGACAAGGACGACTGAAAGAATTGCCTATGACTTGAGATCAAGGGCTCGGAAAACACATTAGTGAACAGCGCAAGAAACCGAAAGGACAAGCCCACCTTTCTCACCTTTGCTCCCTAACACGGAAATAGAAGCACGAGGCGATTGTGACGTCTCTCTGGACACGTCATGGAGAAGGCTGCAGTGGCCCGTGCAAAACTGCCACGTGGCTCAGGGACACGCCCGAGGACTAGGCCAATTGCCCCCCTCCTGGACCAACCAGAGCCTTGCACTTAGGCTGCTGGCCTGGGTGCCACTGCTTGGGCCTTTCTGGGACCTGCACAGACAGGGTGGTCCCCCAGAGCAGAATGCAGGCGGGGGGGTGGTGGTGGTGGTGGTGAGAGGAGGGAGATTGGGGGCATTGGTGATGGGAATGTTGCACTGGAAAAGAGGGGGTGTTCTTTAAATGACTGAAACTCAACTACAATCATGTCTCTGATCAAGGTGCTTAAATATATTATTTAAAAAATGTAACCTCTTTTATGTAGTATTCTTTTAACACTTTCTATTAATTATCTTCCCTACAGCCTAATGCTATAGCCTAAACTCTCCACCATTGTTTTAAACCTTGAATTGGCATCAGAATATCTGTGGGATTTGGTAAATTTAATAGCTTGGCATTTCTCCAGTTTTCAAATCTCTAGTATTTGAGAGGAGCCCAGTAATAGGGATTTCTAATAAGTTCCTAGGGGCAAATTAGAACATTTGGTCTGGAACTGCACCTATAGAACCACCGCTTAGCAATAACCATGAAAATAAAGGGATTGATTTGGCTTTCTTTCACTGTGTAGCTCTGTATTGTTTGGTTGGTTTCTTTCTAGCTTTCCAAATAGGGAAATGACTTGGATGGTGGTGGAAAGTGTCAATGAAATGGTATCAAACTATTTCTTCTTCCCATAATATACAGCTGTTTTCTAAAGCATTATTATTTGAAGTGAAGTAAGTGTAATTATAGAGTAGATATCAAATATGTGTACTTTTCTTTTTAAGGAAAAATATTGAACAAGAATTCATATGGAGACTTGGTTATTTCCCATCTGTTTTTCAGTCAGTTTAGCAGGCTATTTTTCAGTTTTCAGAATCATAAAACTGAATAGTTCTCCATCTGATTATATTACTGCTTCACAAATCAAGTGTCTTTTAATAATACTGTCTTCAAGTTACTAAACATAGTGCTAATATTTTACAACATGATGTTTATGCATGAAAAACGTTAAATTAATAATGTTGTATGACACATCCTTGAAAATGTCCTTGAGTTATAGCACTATAAAATATCTAACAACTTGTGTCTTGTTTAAACTCAGATTTACTTTGATATAGGACTCTAAAATAAGTTTCCAAAATTTATTCTTCCTTCATAAAGTATATTAATGTTGCGTAGGTTAAATTTTCTGAATACTTATATCTGGTAGAGACAAAGATTTTAAAGCTCTGCATAAGCTTATTAAAACTCTATTATGGCTTTTTTTGAAAAAAATTCCTCCCTGGTGGTGGTGCTGAGAAGGCCACATAGCATCCAGAAGTAAATCCTGGCTCACATGTATGACAAGCATGTATTCCATTTCTTTAAATTATATTGCCAAATCTTTTTTCATTTATTTTTAGGTAAAAGTTAGCTCTCTAGACTCAATTCTGTTCCCACACCCTCCACAATACATTTTTTACAGTTAGATCAAAATAAACACTGAGTTACACCCTGGAGTGGGTTGAAACAACCAACTTTGGGGACTTGAGTTGGATGGACTGGTGATTTAAACAATGGTAGGGATCCCGTAGAACATGAAAGCTGCGTGTTTTCTAGCTTGCCTTTCTTTTTGGTGGGGGGGCAGGGTAGGGTTGGTACATTTATTGTTGAGATTGAGTAGAAAAGGATCAGATGGATCCTTTTATGTCTGAACATGACCAGTACTATAATGGATGACCACATTGTCCCCTCACATTAATAATTTATGATTATAGAACTGATTGAGAGCCTCAGACAGTAGCCAGTAGACTTCAACTTGGGGGTCACCAGTCATTGGCAAAAAAAGAGACAAATGTCAGATTGCAACTCTCGTAAAATGTTGACAAGGAGATGGAAATTCTTTTTTTATTTGATGCAAATTCGTAATATTAACACAATGTAAATAAGTGCCATCAGAAAAATAACATATCAATTTTGCTTTCTCATTGTACAAATTATGTTTCTGGACATGATTTAGGACTTGGTATGATATTTAAGGAATGCTTCTTTGCTCTCTCATGACTGGTGATGATTATTTTGATGAATGAGTGAATGCATTTATGTTAGCCTTTTCTTATTGTTATGTACAATGATCAGGGGTTGCCTGAACAACCTTGGTCATGGTGTGGAGATACCAACTATCAGTTCTGCTCGATCTTGATTGGTACATTCAGGGTTGTGCTGAGGATCGGTCACACTTGGCTTCATGTTTCCCAGGAAGATCCTTTGTCACTGAGTCTCCACTCCTATGAGTCCCTCCTCGATGACAAGGTTTTAATATTAGAGGCAAATCAATATTACAAATAGCAAGATCTCACTGCATTATGGCCTTAGATTCCAATCTTGAGTTTCCCCTATCCCAAACTTACAAAAAAATCTGTGGCAAGCATTATACCATCTGAGCACAATCACAATGGTTTTAAAGTTCTGTTAAATTAATTGCATGGTAGAGGCAGAAGAAGTATTATTTGCTGTCTGCTTTCCTTAACTTTAAAGGGAAGATGATGTGCCTGACCTACTTTGTATGTATAATGAACAATAATTATGAAACATCATGCACTTTATAAAATATTCTGTAAATGCATCCTATAAATATCAAGTAGATTTTTTAAAAGTAGGTCATTTTTTTTTTTTTGTGTTTGTCCTCTCAAACTCTCCTTTAACTGAGAGTAACCTTTAGAAATTTTGTTAGCAAGTGGACAGAAGCCTTCATTGTTGCATTGGACACCATTCAATAAGAGAACTTTTTAACCAGGTTTTCATATTCATGTAGGTCAAGAATGCTAGAAAGCAGAGCTCTTTCCTCTCAAAGCAAACACACAAGTATTAATTACAGTATATGAAGTATATCATTAATGCAGGTATGTACTCAGAGTGTGAAGGGTGAGTATGGAGGAGGACACCTGTCACTATGATACAAAAAGATTGTGAAGATGTAAAGAAATTTGACTTGTTGGCACCTGATGATTGACTTAGGAAGTGGTATTTAAAATATTGTTTAAATGGTACAGCACAGGTCCCTGGATAGATCCAGCTCTGTTTGTCTCTCCTGACCTTGCCACCAATGAAACCTATGTGTGGCCTTGAGTGCTACTCCCAGCCTGGTCATTTTGGGCTTTAGATAGATATTTTCAGTGAGTTACAGATGTCTACATAGAAATTGGGTTTTGTTTTGGAATATTGAGTAAATAAATGCATAAAATACTAAACAGATCAGGATGTGAAGAGTTCTGAATGTGCACCCATCAGATTTGACCTATATCCTAGGGCTGTGTAGGTTGTCTTACAGGTGGCTGACCCAAGTTCAACCCTCAGCAGCCTCTATTGTTCCCTGCATACCGCCTGAAGTACAGATTCAGGAGTGACTTAAGCATTGTTGGGTATGTCTCCAAAACCAAACAAACAGAAACAAACAAAACCCACTTTTGAGCTATATTTATCAAAAATATTCAGAAAATTACTCTATGTTCTTGATAAAACATCATCAGGGACACACTATCAAATCTTTTTTATTTGGGAGGGGGGTGGAGGGAAGTTTCACACATGACAACCTTTAGGGGTTATTCTTGTCTTTGTGCTCAAAAATCGCTCCTGGCAGTCTCTGGGACCATATGGGATGCCTGGGATCAAGCACGTGTCAAGTCAAAGCAAATGTCCTACTTCTGTGCTAGATCTTTGACCTCATTGAATCTGTTTTATAATAAATGCTATTTTGGGTGGGGGTGGCTGAGTATAGCACAGTGGCAGGACATTTCCTTGCAAGAGACCAACAGACTGACACCAGCTCGAATCCCTATATCCTATATGGTTGTCCCCCCAGCCTGCAAGGGGCGATTTCTTATTTTTTGTTTGTTTGTTTTTTGGTTCACACACCTGTCTAAGTGCTCAGAAATTGCCCCTGGCTTGGGGGGACCATATGGAATGCCAAGATAATCGAACCATGGTCCTTCGTTGGCTAGCGCTTGCAAGGCAGGCACCTTACCTCTAGCGCCACCTCGCCAGCCCCTAGGGGCGATTTCTTAGCACAGAGCCAGGAGTAACCCTTGAGCACTCCACCCCTCCCAAATGCTAATATTTTAATTTTAATGAAATATATGTATTGTTGCTATGTATGCTATTCTTGAATCTGGATATTTGAGATCGGTATTTTAGGAGTAAACAAATTTCTGGAGTTGTACCTTCAAAAGTATTTAATGGCCATGATTACAGTATTAATTATTATAGCATTAAGATTTATAATCTATGATTTGTACAGCATACGTTTTTAAATATCCTTGCCAATATGCAAAGAACTACCTTATAGGTAATATGACAATCCTCAGAAATAGAAAATCTTTAAATTCTATTTTTAGCTCTTGTTTTTTAATTCTAGGTTCTGGCTCATGTTTGTTAATAGAATTGGACTCCCTAATGCAGAGCTGTTTCTTCTTCCTTCCCCTTTACACATATCCTTTTCTAAATTGATTGGGGCCCCTGGACAGGAAATGGCCTGTGAAGGACACTTGCAAGAAAAGGTCTGTGTCAGGGCAGGTACTGGATGGGGGAGAGTAGAGGTGAGTGCCAGGCAGAGCTGTGCTGGAGTCTGGCTGTACTTGTTTGCCAGGAGTAATTGGGACAATGAGCTGAGGGAAGGACTGGCCTGTTTTTAATCCTTGTTTAGGCTGTTTTGTGGAAGTCATGTCCTTGTGAGAAATGCCAACCTTTCTAATATTTACAGCACGAGTAGACCCATATTTTTATATTTACTATATCCCTTAATTTCACCAACTATCTTATTCATTCATTTTGCTTTCCAACTGCCACCTCTTATTTATTTTTTTATTCTGATAACTATATTATTGCCTCATTTTTTCTCTGTTATAATAAATACATGGTGTTTGTATAGTATTTTGGGGAAAAATTCATAATGCTTTCTGGAGGTATCTACTAATTAATCTTCACAGAGCCCCGGAGGAAGAAAGTCTGGATAGTGTGTGTATTCAGGTCATACAATTCACCAGACCCTGCTATCTCTCTATTCTGATAAGGGATTATTATGTTAAAATTTTTCTACACTGAGTACATAAATTTGTAGAGATTGATGTAAATGGATTCCCTTGGCAAAGATGTGAACATCTCAAAGCATAAAATTACAATTGTAAGGCGTACTTTTATCAACTTCTTTTATTTAAAGAATTATTTCAGAGGCACTGTCAGGTTTACTGCCATTCTTATCCTGCCTCATGGGCATCACAAGAGGACTTTGAGCCGCCCAACCTCAGTGCCACCAACAGCAAACACAGATTCCCATTGGCATTCTGTAAAATACTAGCTATCCAGTGGTTATGTGATCTGTTGGCTTGTGTGTAATAGCTTAGTGGCCTATGTAATTAGTAATTTTATGTGATATGCTTTTTTAAATGAAAATTCTGGCAGGTATTAAATGCTTTTACCAAGGTTGACTTATATGGATCATACTTTAAAATTTTTTTTCTGAAGGGAACTATCTCCCTATGTTCCTTACTAGAAAGACTACATAGTACTAAAGTAACTTAGCATTTTCTGCACTTCATCAAATGGATTCACAGGCTATGTAGCAAATGAACCTGAGGGTTAAAGGGAAGATCGGTGAGGCAGGACTTTTATGTTTCTTACCTTTTTCCTCAACTTTGACATGTTGTAGTTCTCTTTTGTCACTTGACTCCTTCCAGGTGATTTAGAAGAGCATTGTTCTCAGAACCTCCTTCAATATAATAATAAATCTGCCAGGGATTTTTGAGAGAATCAAAGAAGCTCAGACATTTGAAAGAAATTGAGTTTGTCCTTGTATCTTATACCACTGTTGGTGCACCCCAGTTGCTCTTCTTGTAAGGGATTGCAGTACAGAGGGATGTATGATAGATTCAGATTTGATTGACTAAGCACAGGAGTCTTAAATTTTTAGAAACGTGATCTCTGGTGGGACAGGAAATTCAGAACAATTAGAGCGAAAGTGTTTTCTGGGAAGGACACACAAAAGAAATGGGTTTTAGAACAGCAATCAGCAATGGGACCAGGGCAAGCCTTGACTAGTCCTCAGTG